>PVHY01004543.1:0-59843 GCA_004024945.1 Uropsilus gracilis
CCATTTTTCTGCAAATTGTTGTTTGGTTAAGTTGATGTTTAGTTGTTGGTTGTTTGGCCTGTTGTTCTCTTCCGATATATGGTAAGTGTGTGTGTGGTTTTTTGTTGTTGTTGTTGTTGTTTTATTTTTTGTTTTTTTTACCCCGGGTCTTTCCCACTTCACTAACATTTGTTAACTATCCTGATCTTTTGTGCTTTTCACCTCCCCCACCTTCTTCCCCCTCCTCCTCTCTCGCTCCATGGTTCAGTCCCATTGGTTGTTTTCATTTTTTCTTATTTGTTTGTTTGATTTTCCCTATATCCCTCATATAAGTGAGACCATCCTGTACTCCTTACTCATACCCTATATCTGTTGACTTTATTCCTGTACATTAAATATTATTTCTTTGAAACAATTCAGTTTGATATAGCATAACCATTCTGGGAAAAAAAGATAACCCTGTTTAAAGTATTCACATTAGAGATATAATTATTTTGTACATTTGTCACTACAATGTATGAGCATGCTGGAATATGAATTTTCTCTTAATTTTTTTTGTCTATTAGTTACAGTACCAACCTCAATGTGCTGCATGATAATTTTGATTAATGAATTTTGTTTGAATTCATAAAGTTATAAGTGCTTTTCTTTAAGTAGTTTTTCTGACAAGGAGCTGACAGTGAACAAACAAAACACTCCCATATGTTGGTGGAAGAAGCAAAGTTGAAGCCCATAAAGTATGCCATGAATGAACTCTCCTGAATTTTTCATGACCTCAACCCTGATTTCCACTCATGCCAACACTCACATATTTCACTTTCATTATTATAGAAATAGTACCATTTGAAAAGGGAAAACTGAATAATGAACAAACTGAGCCTGTGAATAATAGCCTGAATTAACTTTTATGAATTAAATTTTATGGAATCTAACCTTGCCGCCATTTTGAAGAGATATTAGATGTTATGTACTACAATTCCCATCATGTCATGAAACTGGCTTCCTGAGTGGGGAATGGGATCTGCTGTAACATTGAGGTGAAGTTAAGCAGCCATTATTAAGTTTTACCTGAACACATGTGGTCTCAGGCACTCATGATTTTCCAGCTTTGACTTATAACCTTGAATCTCACTTTACTACACAGTGTTGCTAGAGGGATGTGCCAACCACCTTATCTCTCCTCACTTATTTTCCTTACAAATAAACTTCTTTTGCTAAATTATTCTCTCATGCCCATTTTTGGGTCTATTATTAATTATTTAGGTCTATTATATATTTGGGTCTATTATAAATTATTCTCTCATGCCCATTATTTATATTGGTCACCATAAGCATATTAAAATTATGGAAGCCATGTAAAATAATTTTGATTCTAATTTACAGTAGCTTGTTTTTACTTCAGTAAAGCACTGTGTCTACGTTTTGATTTAAAGACCAGTTCCAACAATAGTTTAGGCAGTTCTTCTCCTGCATATTTTCCAGTAAGCAGCTTTCATATGGGTAATTTGATAAAGACTGGTGAATGGGAGATAGTTTTGCTCATGTGGGGTTCAGTCTCAGCCTCTAGTTAAGTTCTGGGGGGCCTTTTTGGGTGTGTGTTTATATACATTATACAACATTGGTTTAGATTCAAGAGGAATGAATTCTAATTTTGGCTATTGAGAGTATGCAAGAACACATTTTGGATGCCCTCCAGAAGTAGATATATAGAAGAATAAGAACACTGAGAGTTTATAAGAACAAATGCAGCCGCCTCTGTAGATTAGATTTAGCTAATAGCCACTGGAAGTATGTAAGAATAGATTTTGGCTGAAAAAGTAGATCCTGCTGGGATTGTTCAGGTAACCCTCCATATATCAGATTTAGCAACTTCAGTTGAGAACTTCCAAGAATAAATTATAATTGTATTTCACAAATCAAAAGGCAAAGATCAAGTTGACATAAATTAAAAGAGATTCCATGTCTTTCACCTTGTAACTATACAGAGGAGAATAAGAAGAGAGGGTCATTACCTATAGAAAACTTTGAGCTTATTATTAGAAAACCCTTCTTATGAAGTCATTGCCCTTCCTGTGGAGGCTTCAGAGTTTCCACAGACCATGCTGATACCTCCACCCCCAGATTAGAGCTAGAATGATTTCTCCTCACAATAGAGTAGGCACCCTATTTTATAGTCATGGCTGCCCTGAGGGTAAGGAATTTCTCCTCAACAATCCTCAGTGAGTTGATTGCATGAATAGGGACAACATACCAGTGACTATTAGCCACATAATCCATTTTACTCTGAGAATTCCTGAATTCAAGGAATTATATCCCTCCACACTGGCACTAGTCTCTAAGAATAACAAACTTTGTCCAAAAGGAAAATAGAAGTGTAAATAGGAGCAGCGAGTGCAGCAATATCTCTAGTCCATTTGTAAAAGTCTATTAAGTTCATAGCCCTTGTAGCACTACCAACTCAATCAAAAAGCACTCTGCTTTATTCTTGGAGTGTGCTTTCTAATGGATTTAAGTATTCTCCAGTACTTTTTATTGATATGCTAGCCAGGGATCTCAAAAAGATACAGTTAATCTTTCTCTACTATATGTATGACATAAAGGTTGCCAATGCTGACAACAAATCTTGTTTATATAATGTTGGTATTGAACCACCTGGCAGAATGACTACAATGTATCAACTCAAAAGGCTCAGATATGCAAGTAAAAGTTGACTTCCTTGGTATTTGTGATTAAGAAAGGTAAAGAAACTCATGGCTGAGAAAAAAATGCATAATTTTAACCCTCATAATTCCTAGGAATTCAAGGCAATTACATAAGTTTTTGTTAATGACTGATTTTGTAGACTTTGTATTTCTAACTTTGGTTTGATAGCAAACACCTGTGTGAAGCCCTCAAAGGACTGGAGTGTGAACATTTGTTTTGGACTCCAGAACATCAGTAAGTCTTCAATGAAGTATGGAAAAATTTGATCTTAGAATTGGTCTTGGGCTGTTTGACTCTAGGGATCCTTTCAGACCGTATGCACATGAGATGTGGGAAGTTGGCCTGCAAAGCTATTCCAAGTGTTAAAAACAGAAATAATGGTCCAAACTGACATGTATCTGTACAAATAATTGCAGCACACCAGTAAGGAATGAGATTTATGTGTCCACTCTGTAGTTGTCATTTGTGACCTTCTACATGGAGCAATTACATTATATCAGGGCAACCCATCACCATGTATGCCCTATGTAAGTTTTTGATACTGTTCAAATATATCAGTTGTATTTAACTCACAATTCTAGTGTGCAATTAAAATTTTCCAGCTTCTTAAATCTACTTTACTTCCAAGCAATGTAGAAGATGCTGAGGGTAAATTTAAATAATGTCTGGATTCCAATGAAATAATGTATTGTGGCTAATTATATTTGGCTGATGAGTCTCTATAAGATATAAATTGTGACCTGTTCAAAGATGGAGACAGTTAAGTATCACAGAGCCACCAACATACAGGATATGCTCTCATGATGCTGCAGGATACCACGGAAGTCAAGGTCTTCCATAAAGGAGATTGACACAGAGATAAAATTGGTGACCCTGATCTGAACACTAACTTCACTCAAGGTAAAAGACACTAACTGAAATACTCATGAAATACATGCTCCTGGAATCATATGGAAAAAAAAGGGGGGATCCTTGGAGCAAGTATTGTGTAACTGAAATATTTCCTAGAGAAGCTGGCATTACTGAAAAGAGTAGCTTTCATAGCTTTAGTGGCAATGCATTTTCTTGCTCACCAAAGGAATAGATGTGAAATTGTGGAAGGCAAGAGGGCAGCACACTGCGTGGTTGAGGCTGCCACTCTCATTGTACTCCCCATTGGACACTTACTCCCCTCATTGACTTGTTGAAATTTGGGATCATGGAAGGATAGTCACTAATTTTGACCCCAGATTCTCTCATAGAATGAACTGACATGGTATGATACTCTTTCCAGAGGTCTCACTGTGTTTGGTGTTGAAACAGTGATTTGCATTTACCTAATGATAAGTAATCATCTACATTGTTGTCATAAGTATTTGGTGCTTATATGGTGAAAGTATATATCCTTATTTTATACTTGATATTAGAGGAAATAATACATTCATTCCACATTGAGTATGGCACTAGCTTTGGGGTTTTGAAATCCCAACTATTACTGTGTTTCTAACAATGTCTGTTTACATTTATTAATATTTGTCAATATTAACATTTGTTAATATTAACATTTGTCAATAATTACCTTACATATCTCAATGCTTCCTCCAGTGGCCCATATATAAGTGTTATATCTTCTTTATGCAGTGATCCTTTAATAACTATATGATATTTTTCTCTATATTTTAACACTTATATATAACACTTATATATAACTAATATAATGATTTGTTTAATCATTTTTCATTTGAGCTAATATCTTTGAATATTTAGTTCCTTCCTGAGATTTGGGAACTTTTCCTCCATTATACCTGAATAAGTTTCCTATTTGTCACATCTTCTAGAATACTCATTATCCTTATGTGCCTTGATTTCTAGAGAGTTCTCTGAGTCTTATTTGTCCTTTTTTTTTAACCTCCTTATTTTTCCTTAGTATTTCACTTAGGTCCTTTGCGCATTTCTGTTTTTGAGATAACTGATTTGAACCTCTACTTCTTAAATTCTGATTTGATAGCTTCCATATAATTTTTTTCTCTTCTATTGATATTTACATCTTATAAAAACTCTTACTTTATTATTTAAAACTTTGGGTTGCAAGTTTTCATTAATTCTATTTGTTTTGTTGTTCTGAATTTTGCCTTATCTCTTTTATTGGATTTTTCAGAGTTCTCATGCATAAATTTGACTTATTTTCTATAATCCATTTCATCTATTTGAATTTCTTTATGAAGGAATTTTTAAATTTTATACCTGATAAGAAGATAAAATTTTCTGCTTTGTGATTGAAATCTGAGAGCTATTCTTTTCTTGTGATTTCATATTCCCTTGATATTTCAAGTTCCCAAAATTATATTTTACATTTGCTGAATCTGCTGTTTTCTACTTCCTTATTTTTTTAAACAACTGTATCAATGACTTAAATATATGCACTATTGTTTCTTTTACTGCAGGTGATATTGTGGTTTTATTTGAATATGTATAGAGATTTAACCAGGAAATTAATCATTTCCTGGGTGAGGAGGAATTTGTAGGTTGCATTTTGGAATGTGTGGGTGGAGTATTATCTTGTTTTATTGTACTATTAATATCTCTCTTCTCTAGAGTATTAGATCCAAGACACATAATCTAGTATTATGTGTTCTATCAGCAAATATCCTAATGTAAGTATCAAGTCTTACAACTGGGAGAAGGGATTACAATTCATTGCATTTTCCTTGTTTGCACTGTGCATCTGACCCGATGATAGTACTGCAGATTCTTAACATGTACTTCTCTTTAGTCAAGGGTGTGTGCCTACACAGTGTTCTTTTGACCCTACCCAAAAGACACATGGTCTGGTGCAAATGCCACAGTTTATGTTTTAGTCTTTCTTTTGTGGAATACAGTACCCAAATGTTCTCCAATTAATTAAAAATTATACTCCTCAAAATATCTTCCAGGGCAGTTAGTATAGTTCTCTGCTATCAAAGAGTCATTCCAGTTTGCTCCATGTCATGTAACCCTCTGGGGGTAACATTTTTCTGATACATTTCAAAGAAATCTCCAAGGGATAAATCAGAAAGTTCCCTGATTTCCACCTTGATCTAATATCCTAGCAACTGTTTTTACATTTATTTTAAATCTATGGAATTTGTGGCAATTTTTTATAAGGGTCATACTTATCTAACCAATACTAACTAAAACAGCAAACGTGAAAAGGACAAGAAGATTTTTTTTAATTTGTAAAGAAGATGGAATTTTTTAGAAGTTACGGAACTAGTGATCATATATCCATGCTAATGGAACACTCCTCCTCCGTGCTTATATGTACTCACATTAATGAAAAAGCAGATGACATAGGACAAAGTGTCACAGACTTAAAATCTTTGCCTTTTAGTACTATGAGTCCCTAAATTCATGCTAATGTAATTTCAAGTTGAAAATATGATAATTGAAATAACTACTTAAGGAGTAAGTGGACATTCCTTGTATTCTTGACATTACATGTTTTGCTTGACTACTGACTTTTATGAGTTAGGATTTGGAACTTAAAGGTAATTTATGATCTTCCCCCCTTTTATTGTGAAGCTTTATAAGAAACATGCTTATATTTTATAACTTATATTTGGTTAGAGATGATCCATACATAGATTTTTTTTTTAACTTTCCTGGTATCTGAACTTTCTGAATACACCAACTTTTATATTTTACTATTTTTTGGCAACTAATTGTCATTTCTAAAATTTAGCTTTCTTGTGATATTATAATCTATTTCTCACAAAGGACTTCTGAAATAATTTTCTTTGAAATTATGCCTTCATACAAATAATTATCTTTTGATTCACCTTTTACATTATTTTGTATTTCACCATAATAGTCAAATACTCTACCTCAGTGTAACTACTCCTATCTTCTAGTAATTTGTTGATTTTCAATTTGGCAATATCTGAGTTTTTGTCTCTAGCCTTTCTTTCTCTTTTGCTTCTTTTATAAATCATTCCCTGAACAACATATTTATAGAATATAAAGATCATATTTTGGCCTTATTTAAAATGTTACATTGACATCCTATTGCACCCCAGAACAATATTTAAGTATATCACCTGTTATATAAAGTTTTGCATGATCTGCATTACTTCCCAAAACTCAAATCTTGATTTGTTCTCTCTTGTTTTCAGACAAAACTCAAATTATTTACATCTAATGTATTATATTATTTTCTACTAGAGAATTTTTTCCTATCTTCAGGATCCTCATCTGAAATTACTTAACTACCATTATTTACTAGAGTAGTTGCAACTAATCCTTCAAATTTCATTTTAAATGCTGAATGTTTGTGGAAATTTTCTCTGTCCACTAACTTTAAAGTCTGACTTCCTCTCTCAGCTGCCTTCTACTGAAAAACATTATTTTTAATGACAACTATACTTTATCTATTCTCTTACCTTTTAAAATGGCTCCTGTGCTAGAGTAGATATCATGTGTGTTTCATTTTTCAGTATAAACTCAATGTGTCTATTTTTTTTTAAATTCTCAAGTGTGAATTGTTTAGTGAAGTTTTTATTTTCACTTTATGGTACTGATTTTCTGCACAAGTAGAATGATAATTATTCTCCAGTGACAATTTTTCCATAATCTACTTTTTACTTAATTTTTTTCCATATCCTATAATTTAAAAGCTTATCTATTTGGACAGCCTGTCTAGTCTTTACCCTACCCTCTCAGGATTTTCCTTTTTCTGTGATTTTGTTAACTTATCTGTTTTCCTATAACTACTCCTTCCTCTTGACTTCAATGAAACCAAGACATTGCTATTCTTTTATCTTTAGTTTCCTCCATGTCTGTGATTTTGAAATCATAGGCTATGGTCTATTATTTTTCAACCTAGTCTATAATGAAACTTCTGCTAACAGTCTTTACTAAAATATCTCTCAAAATAGATTATCAATTATAGAACTCTCATTATTGCGTTTCACTCTGAGATGCCAACTTGAGATTATTGTGACAGTTTTGACACTTGATCAGTTTTGCTCTATATATTTTAATATCTTCACTCCCTTTGCCCTACATTTAACGTATGGATACAGCTAGATTTCAAATCCTAATTTTTTATCTTTCTAATATCCTGAGTCATTCATTTCAAAGTTCATCTCTATAATTTAAATACATTAAGTTTTCAAAAAATATTTTGAAGTTGTGACACCGACATGGCAGTGTTATTTGTTCATAAAATTTAGGTATTGCCTTTAGTTGTGTCTGAAATCACAGAGGTTAAAAATGGTCTAAATGAGATGAGGGTACTTTTTCTTTTACTTTGTTGCAAATCTTGAGCAGCCTTGATGAGTATGTGAAACTAGCACCCTGGGCCTTGTATCAAAGCCCTAGTGGCAAAGAGAAAATGAATCACCAGGAGGGTTTGAGAGGTTTTCAGGAGGGGAGAGAGAGTTAAAAAAAAAAAAGGAGATAAAAAGAAAGGAGCATAGACTGGGAGAGAGAGACTTCAGAAACGGGAGACAGGAGAACCAAAGTAGTCAGGTTGGACAGAAGACCCCTGGAAAAGTGAACTAGTGGTGGCAAAGAGCCTTGGTGGGAGAGTGGCTGGCAGAAGAGTAGCCGTGTGAAATTGAATGCCAGAATGGCAGCCCAGGGGTAACCAGGGGCTGCTGAAGGCGGGCCAGGTGAAATGTGACCAGATACCATTGAAGGTGGGCCTGGTAAAAGAAAGTTTGAATTACCGTGGAGAAGCTGGGAAGCTCAAAATGCTGGAGAAAGAAGAAATAGAAGATGGAAAGTAAGACTTGGTTTTTCAGAGTGCTTACCTCAGGGTTGGAGGGGCAAAGGCCACCATCTTGGACATAGTTCTTTGGGATCTTTGGGACTAAAAATGGTGACTGGGGCAAGATAACAGGTCACTTGTGGCATTAAAAATTTTTTGTTTTCCTGGTAATTTTCCTTGTTGTTTAAATTGCATCTGACTGGCAACTGCTTTGCACAAGTGGTAAGAATCAAAACAATCTGAATGGCAGAATCAGCATTTTAAAGGTGCTGTTTTTTTTCCATGACTTGTTGTTTGGAGGCTTCTGTCCCATTTGCACCTGCTATGAATTTGTCAAGTAGAATTTGTGTTAAATAGCATGATTTATTTCTAACATTTCTACTTTCAGATTACATTGATTCTGTTGAATGAGAATGATATGACTACTCCTTGTATTGCATTTATACTGCATATAAATGGAGTAAAATGTGTGAAAAGAGCACTTGTTAAAATAATCATATAATCCACATTGTCATTTTGATAAACTTTCTGTACTAGAGTTCCAGTCATTGCCTACATTTACTAAGAAATAGAAATATGAAGAGTACATGATAAATAGAATGGGTTTTATGCAATGCTGTATTTTTCTTTTAATATTGTCTAACAAATGTTGGCATATACTACACATAGAATAAAATTAGGCACATAAATTTTATTGACTTATTTTTAATCTAAATAATGATAATTTGTGCAAGGTAGAGTCCTAATTATTTTACCAAACTCCAAATATATTCCTTCTGGGATATGAAACATCTCTAGAAATATAGTTGTCTCTGATATGTTAACAGTGTCATTTCTAATCAAATAATATTACCAAGCCTCATCCTTAAATGAATTAGTTTGTTTTTTTTTTTTCAAAAAATAAGGTGTTTGTAAAGATCATAGTATAATCTTTATATGAAGAAATTGGAAGCTTATAACTGTAAGGAATTCCTTTAGAAATTCAGACTACAGTTTTGATCAAGGTAGTTTAATCATATGAATCAATCTCCATAAAAATCAAAGGAAACATTATTTTAAATTGATATTTCATCATAGATACGAGGGTATCATAAATAATATAGCTTTCTTGATATGTGCTTATAAAATGGAAAGCTGTAGTTCAAAAGAGAACATAGGTCACTAGGTCAAAAAATAGACTTCATACAGAATGAGAAATAGAACAATTCTAGGCTCAGAATTAAACACTATGATTAAAGATACCCGATATTTTGAGGAAGATAGTTAATTGAAATATTGAATTTAGAAGAGCTGACTGTTGTAATCCAGTCTTTCTTTTATATATGCTGAGAAGTTGACCACAAATCTGGTTATTATTCTTTGGCCTGACTTTCCCAAGCATGTAAATAAAATATTAAAAATAGAATCTTTTAATGTGCCTTCACAAAAACAGCAACAGAATGGATGGAAATGGAAAAATTATAAACCTTTATATTTGTCCTCTGAATAATGAAGTAATTCTAACAAAGGGAGATGCAAAAATAGAAAATGGGGATGTCAGAAAGAGAAAAGTGTTCAAGACTTGTGATGATCTAACAATTATGGAATTTGACAACCATAAATAATTCAAGCAATGAATATAAACAGTCATTTCACTTCAATCCCTTCATTCATTTATTACCAGTTGTATGATCCTGTAATGGGGAACTCTTTATCATCATGCATACAATGATATGCTTCAGTGACAACATATATATTTATCTCTTTACATCTGCTCAAGTAACATAAAAAAAAAGACTGCACATATACACAAAGAATCACTAAATAACTGTAGAAAACCACACAAAAGGAAAAACTAAAAAATAAAATTAATACCAATAAAGCAGTTAGTAGAAGAAAAAGTGTAAACAAAGTGTAATTAGTAATAAGCTTGATAACCTAGACAAAAATAAGTTTCTAACCTAAGAGAAAAATATTGGAACATTTTTATGGGCTGAAATTCATGAAAAAAAATTAATTTGGAGGAAAAACCAAGCATAATTAGTGCATGATATGTTAGATTGTTTGTCTTCCTTAAACTATAAAATTTAAGAATAAAGTAGATTCTTATAGTGTTATCTATATGAAGGTCTATCAGAATAACAATGTAATTCTAACTAATAAAACTTCAAGAGATTTCATCTACAGTCTTAATATATTTGATAATATAGTTGCCTAAAATAATTGAAGTTTGGTGATCATAATTTTTATGTCAACTAAAGATATGATAGGATTGTTAAAATCTTGTGTACAATACATACTTCATGATAATAGCAACCACAATGGTTTTATCTAATGTATATGGATGATATCACATAACTGCTTAAATGTAGTATGAATATTAAATGTATTAGAATGATTTTACTAAAAAAATTGTTTTTTTTTATGTTTTCTGCAATTAATAGTGGTATGGTAAATAAAATAACATAAGACCAGATGCACCTTAACTCCTTTTACTTAAAATAATTAGGCTTGTAGTTTTTGCCTTATATCTAATAAAAATTGTATTTTGAGTATAGAAAGTGTTAAAAAAAAAACTTAATAAGATACCAAAAGTAAATTTTATGCTCCAGTATCCAGATCAGGAATTTTTTTTTGCTAGTTTCTATTTAAGGTTTGTGAAATTTTAAAAGGCATTGTGATCAGTCTTCTCCAGGAAATATATTTTCTTACAGTAATTAAGAAATAATGTAATAACATTAAGAAATCTGAATGATGAATTAAATCTCTAGCATTTTCAATCAATAGCTTGAAGTAAAACTTCACTATCCTCACCACATACTATCACCCCTGGAGAGGTTGAAAAACATCACATTCAAAAAACATCTATGAGGACACAGATACAGGAATTCTGATTGAATTGGCTAGGCTGGACAGTGCCCCTTAGAAATCAGTTCTTAAAACTCCCTGGGAGATTATAATATCAGCTATAGATAATAACCACTGATTGGGATTTATTTATGGAATTTAATAGTAAATAATGTATAAGCATATTATGTGTATTTGAAAAATACACAATAACATGCTCCTAATTATGCTACAGCTTCTGTTTTTGTTACCAAAAATCACAAGTATTTTTCTTCCAGTTATCAATTAACTCATCATTTGTGGAACTGTGAATTAAACTTCCTCCGGAACTTGCCTATACAATATTCCTGGTAACATTACTCCTCATTGTTTATAAATATAGAAATTATTTCCCATACCATAAATATAATGAGTACCTATATTTTCAAAGTTATGACTCTATTAAAAAATAACATTATATTAATACTCTGCCTTACTACATTGGGATCTCAATCTTTTGGGTTTGCTGCTTAATGTTTTATATAGGAATTTTCATTAAAGCTGCTCATATTTCACTTACTTAATCACCAGTTTATAGATATCATTAAGTTAGAGGGTAAATGGAATTATTCATGCTAACCTAGAGGAAAAAGCAAAGATACTTTTGTATATAAATTAAATAAGATGAAAATAACTGTTGTAAGGACACAATCATTTTTTATTCTCATTTTAAATGATTTTAAATTGTAAACATTACAAAGGAAAACATTACAAGTAATCTATCAGGATAAAAGCCCCTCCTCCATGGTCACACCTCTGTGATCATTATATTATTATATCCTGAATAAATATTACCCCTCCATGTTAAAGAAGCAAAACTGAACAGATGAGACCACCCAAATAATTGACATACCATAGATGACTCAAGAATTATTTATATATGACATTTGATGAAAAATTATTAGCATGTAACAACATTAGTTATCTCTATTTTTATTGCTTAAAATTCCCAGCACAGACCAGCACATCAGTTTATGGTGTCACATGGTTTTTATTATGTTGGTCAGATTACATTAATATTTAAAGACTTAGTTGGGTATGAAGTTAATTCCAAGATCAATCAAGTTGTTGACAGAGTGTATATGCTGCAATTATATGATTGAGGAATCCAACCCTACCTACTAATATGCTAGCTTGACTCCATCTTTACGTTCTACAGGCAGTCATAGTTCCTATTCATTTGAAATTTTTCATCTTTTTCTCTTAAACCCCGCAAGGAGAGTTCTAGCACCAGGCCACTTAAATAGAGTCTATTAGCACATAACCTAACATTATGGGTTTGGCATCCATATAGTTTTTGCAGTATATTATTGATTACAAGATAGTCACAATACTCCCTTCACCCCTACATATTCAATAGATTATATAAAGTTATGAGGATAAGAAGTGAGAGTCATATGTGTCAACTTAGAATCATTTTTCAGATGTCCTTATAACAGTAGTATGTTTTTAGAGGCATTGAATTTAGAATAAAGGACTGGGTATAACACTAGATGATACAGTTAATAAAGTGATAGAATTAGTAATACTCTACCAATCTCCCATACATCAAAGCTAGTGAGGGGTCAACTCATGTGCGGTACAGTAAAAAGAAGTTAGTAGGGATGGCTTGTGTTTCCTATTCCTGTATCTGTGAAACCTTCTATTCTGACACAAAATGCTAATGTATTTTCTGCATATTGATCATCAAATTATAGTGCATAAAACTATCTTATATCTATAGTTATATAATTCTATGTATCTGCTAACACTGAAATTTTGAGAAAGGTCAGAGGAGAATAGAGAGAGAGCAAGAAAGTTATGTAGATGATACATAGGTGGCATTAGATAATGGGAATAAAAAGCAACTTAAATTATAATATTGTATATTATTCTTCCCAATGTTCATAAAAGAGTTTTGGGTATGGATGATTTGAACTATTAGAAATATTTTTGTTGGGTATTCTCATGAGCACTCACATATTCTTAAATACATTTACCCACTGTGGTGTTAGATTCTTTCATTTTTGACAGCAGTTACAATTCATCATCAATAAAGCTAAGACATTAAAATAAGTTATCTAAAAGTGACAGATGAATGATAGATGAAGTTGAAATAGATTCTTAGTCACACACATACTATATACATACAAAATGATAAATATGTAGAAAATATGGACATTAACTTGATTTTAGTATATTAATATATTAATATTGACCATTATTAGTATATATGTATACATAATATATATTTGACAATATACATTTGCTATATTATATTTAACAATATGTTCATATTGTGCACCTTAAATATATGTAATTTGATATGTCAAAGACATCTCAAAATAATTTAAAAATGAAGACATTTAACTGTTATGAGCTGTTATTTGTGGTTTTTATTTAGTCTCTAAATCTCAGGTATCATTAATTTTAAAAAAATAGACACCATACATCAAAATCTTTTCATGTTTATAAATTCATATGCTCTTCTCAATCTATGTACTGATAAATAAAGGTTGCAATCAATAATTTTGGTTATTAGTCATATTTTACATCTAATTTTTCATTATGTAATAGCAGTATTATTGAAGTTAAGTTAAATGGTTTCATAAGTAGTAATTATTTCATTTGGAAAAATTTGATTCCATTTTTTTGAATGATCAAATACACAGAGACCAAATTATAATCTATAATAAAAAACTAGTTTTCTTTGACTATTGATTTTATTTTTAATGATCATTTTTACCATTTTCTCTAAATTTCAAAGAAATTGTAGGAAACTTTTATTAATTTCCAGGCATTTGTAAAGTATTAAAAGAAATGAAATATAATAATTTCATACATCTTAAAAATATAATTTGCTTGAAAAAAATCATATCACTGTCAAGTCAATGAGGCAAGAATCAATTTAGAAGAACATAATGTTGCTTCTGTAAATTTATGGAAGTTGTTATATAGTAGCAGTAATATTGGGACTAAAGGGGCAAAAAGACGCTAACCAACAAACCACTAGTCCGCATCACCCATGCTTAGCAGTTGCCAATCAAAATACAGTTTAACAAGGGATTTGATTTACAAGGGAATATTAACAGAGAAACAAAAAAAGTCCTTAAAGTCACAAGTGGCAGTTATCTTACCCCAGTCACCATTTTCAGTCCCCAAAGGTCCCAAAGACACATGTCTTTATTTATATATAAATTTCACATCTTTGTAATCTCAGGGATTTACCTCCCCCCCCCCCCCCCCCCGACCATTTCCTCCATTCCCCCCTTTCCCTCCTGCCCAAAGTTGTGTACTTCAGTTTGGTGCTTAGTTTCTTTTGACTTTTTCCTCAAGGTTTTTGTTTATTTTTTCACTATATCCCATGTATTAGTAAAACCATTTGGGTTCTTTCTTTTTCTGTTTGATTTGTTTCTGCTAATATGATTTCTTCTAAGTACAACCATGTTGTCATAAACTAATCGAATTTGTCATTTTTAATTGATGAGTAATATTCCATTGTGTATATATACCACATTTTTTCATCCAGTCATCTGTTTTGGGGCATTTAGGTTGCTTCCATGTCCTTGCAATTATAAATTGTTCTGCAGTAAACATGCAAGCACAGGTGTCCCTTTGTACACACATTGTGGTCTCTTTTGGGTAGATTCCCAAGAGAGCAATTGCTGGGTCAAATGGTAGTTCCATTTTCATTAATTTGAGGGTCCTCCACACAACATTCCATAGTGGTTGGACTAGTTTACATTCCCACCAGTAGTGTTGTAGTGTTCCTTTCTCTCCACATCCTTGCCAACAATTCTTGTTGCCAGTTCTTTGGATGTGGGCCATTCTTTACTGGTGTAAGGTGGTAGCTCATTGTGGTTTTGATTTGCATTTCCCTTATTACTAGCGACGTTGAGCAATTTTTCATGTGCCTGTTGGCCATTTGTATTTCCTCTTTGGTGAAGTGTCTTTTTAGTTCTCCCCATTTTTTGATTGAGCTTTTTGTTTTGCTTTTGTTTAGTTGTGTGAGCTCCTTGTGGATCTTCATTATTAAACCCTTATCACTCTTGTGGAGGGCAAAAATTGTTTTCCATTTGGTTGGGCTTCCTTTAGTTTTTTCTCTTGTCTCTTTTGCTGCACAGAACCTTTTTAGTTTGATGTAGTCCCATCTGTTTATGTTTTCCTTCATTTTTTTTTTTTTTGCCATCTATAAATGTTTCCAGAAAGGGATTTCTGAATTATAATTCATGGAGGGTTTTGCCCAAGTTTTCCTCTATATATGTTATGGTTTCTAAGTCTTTTATCCATTTTGAGTTAATTTTTGTCCATGGTGTGAGGGAGTTGGCTTGGTCCATTTTTTTGCATGTCTTAGTCCAATTTTCCCAGCACCATTTATTGAAGAGCTTTTCTTTTTTTTTCTTTCTTTTTTTTTGGCATATGGGTGATCCAGTTTTACCAGCACCATTTATTGAAAAACTATCCTTGTTCAAATGTATGTCTTGTCCCTTTGTCAAAAAATAGTTGACCATATATGTATGCTTTATTTATGGGCACTAAATTCCATTCCATTGGTCTGATTTCTGTTTTTGTTGCAACTTGCTGTTTCAATTATTATACCTTTGTAGTATAATTAGAATATGGAGTTGTAATACTTCTGTATTCTTTGCTTTTGTTCAGAAGACTCTTGGATATTCAAGGTCTTTTGCTAGTTCATGTGAATTTCAGTAACTTTTGTCCCATCTCTAAAAGAATGTCATTGAATGTTTATTGGAATTACATTGTTTTTGTAGATTGTTTTTAGAAGAATATCCATTTTGATCATGTTAATCCTTCCAATCCATGAGCAGGGAATGTCTTTCAATGTCTTAGGTCTTCTTCTATTTCTTTTAACAATGTTTTATAGCTTTCTTTGTAAAGATCTTTCACTTCATTGCTAGATTTATTCCTAGGTATTTAATTTTCACTGATGCAATGGTAAGTGTAGTGTTCATTTTTTAAAAATTTCTTCTCCTCCTGACTGCTTTTTTTGCATATAAGAAGTTCGCAGATTCTTGTGTGTAGATTTTACATCCAGCTACACTACTGAATTCTTTATTTGTATTCTTTTATGCCTTTCTCTTGCCTTATTGCTCCAGGTAGACCTTCCAGTACTAGATTGAACAGTAGTAGTGAGTGTGGGCATCCTTTCCTGGTTTCAGATATCAATTGAATTAGATGCAGTTTTTCTCCCACAGGATGATGTTACTGTGGGTTTGTCATAATGGCTGTTATTATATATGGATAACTTCTTCTCATTCCTATTTTTTCAAGGGCTTTTTATTATGAATGGGTGTCGAATTTTATCAAATGCATTTTCTGCATCTATTGATATGGTCATATGTTTTTTTTTTATTTTCTCCTTGTTGATGTGACGGATAATGCTGATAGATTTTCAGATGTTGAACCATCATTGCACTCCTGGGTTGAATCCCTCTTGGTCATGGTGAATAATCTTTTTATGTACTATTGGATTTGATTTTTCAGGATTTTATTTAGAATTTTTAGATCTGTGATCATTAAGGTGACTGGTCTTCAGCTTTCTTTCTTTGTACTATCTTTTGTTTTGGTATAGTGTAATGTTTGCTTCATAGGATGTATTTGGGAGTTTTCCATCTTTCTCCATTTTGGGAAGAGTTTTAGCAGTACAAGTGATATTTCCTCTTTGAATGTTTGGTATAATTCCTGTGTGAATCTGTCTCTACCTGGGCTCTTGGTTTTAGGGCAAACGCTGATGACTGCTTCAATTTTACTGCTGTGACTGACCTGTTTAATTACTCTATTTCATGTTTGTTCAATTCTGGATAGCTGTATCATTCTGGATATCTGTTCATCTCATCCTGATTATTGCATTTATTTGCATATGGATATTCATGGTAGCCTGTATCTTTTGGTTTTCTGTTTTGTCAGTTGCAACTTCTCCTTGTTCATGTATGATTTGTTGATTTGAATTTTTAAAAGACTTGGACATAAAACTTGAAACCATAGAACACATGGAAGAATATATAGACAAAAAACTCCAAGATCTACACTTCAGCAACCTATTTGAGAACACATCTACAGATGCTAAAAAAATGAAGTAAAATATAAACATCTAGGACTACATCAAACTGAAAAGCTTTTGTATAGCAAAAGAGACAATAACTAAAACAAAAATAACTCAACTGAATGAGGAAAAAATTTGACCCCATGCTAGTAACAAATGTCTGATAGCAAAGATCCATAAAGAAATCACATAACTTAACAAAAGTAAGCAAAATGTTCAATCAAAAAATGGAGAGAAGAATTAAAAAGAATCTTCTCCAAAGAGGAAATACACATGACTGATAGGCATATAAAAATGTTCAACATCACTTTTAATCAGTGAAATGCAAATCAAAAGCACAATGAGATAACATTTTACACCAGAAAGTAAGCCCATATCAAAAAAAATGAAGCAGTGTAGAGGACCTTCAAACAACTGAAAATGAAACTACCATTTGATACAGCAATACATATTCCCTTTGGGAATCTGCCCAAATAACACCAAAATGCTAATTAGAAAAGACACCTTAGTTGGATGTTTATTGCAGCACTGTTTACCGTAGCCAGGATAGGGAAACAACTCAAATGCTCCCAAACTGATAAATGGTTGAAAAAGATGTGGTATATTTATGCAGTGGGATATTATTCTGCAGTTAAAACTGACAAACATCACACATTTGTGATTAAAAAGGATAGACCTAGAGGGAATCATATTAGCAGAAATATGTAGAAAGAAAATGACATAAACCATACAGGGATATAGGTATAACAAACAAAGGCCAAGAAAAATGTTAAAACAAGCTAATAAAAGAATTGGGGGAAGCAGTTAGGGAAAGGAAGAAGGGAGAAAGGAAAAAGAGATCATGGAACAGAGGAACACAAGAAGATCAAGATGAAATTTCATAGGTGATAAGTTGGAGGGAGAACTCCAAGGATGCAATGATGTTATACATATATATGTACATATATACATAAATATGTAAATATGTGAACAACAAAATGAATAATAAAAAAAATAAATGGCAAAAGGATATGAATAACATAGCTCCCAACTAAGAAAAACAAATAACTAATATGTCTACAAAAATAAGTTCTAACTCATAGGTAGTTTAAAGGCAATTTAGGTTTTTAAATTGAAAAAGTATTTTAGTATTTTTTTTCTTTTTCTTTTTTTAACAGTGAGAATATTTACATGGTCCCAAAATCAAGAAACAAACAATATAGTGTGCAGTCTTCTTTTCACTCTTTATGCCATTTGCCTACAATTGACCACATCCCAAACTGGCAGTCATTGCATATCTTTCATGAGCATGTTTATATATACAAGAAATTTCTGATTTGCATTATTGATTTTCCTTGTTCTTAAGTAAAATAAATATAATATATAAATAAAAAATAAATTTTACTATTGATAGTTGCTTTTTTGCAAACTTGAATTGAACTAAGTTTGAATCAGAATTCATTGTTTAAGTAAGTTTGACTCAAATCAACTAAGATCTAATTGTCCTTTTAGAAAACAAAATTTTTAAATATGGTGTTATATCGGATATGAAGTTATACCAGATAAAATTATAAATCTTTGTAAATATTAAAGCAAAGTCAAATAAAAATAATAAGAGTATTATTTTCATTAATAATTTGCCTTAATTTCCAGGGATATAATTGACTGGATTATATCTAAATATGCAATTATTTATTTATTTTCCTATTTAGATATAAATCACATCTGTTCAAAATATTAGATAAACTAAAAATATTAATAACTCACAAACTTTTATCTGAATGACTACATGTAATTTAGATTTTTGAGAAATTTCAGCTAAAATAGTCTTTTTGAACATTTGAATGTGCTAAATAGTTCAACTTCTTTAAGTTCCTTCAGAAACTGAAAATTATCATTCAAAATTCAGACATTAATATAACTAAGTAATTATGAAAGGAATAAACAAATAATAACAAAGCTCACTCTAGTGGGTTAATTATGTTCTAAGAATATAGAATATGGACCATTTTTGAAAATGAGGATCTCAGTTTATTTAACTTAAAATTAACAGTTTTAAATTCTCTAAATTTCTAAATATCACCTAGTTATTTTTATAAAACTATTTATATACGGTTATTTTGCAGATGATGGGATTCATGAAAAAATGCTTAGTAACTCATATTCATGTAAGACCAACAGAAATATAAAACTCACAGAAACATAGACTACTGTAAATTAGTCTTAATAAAGGAAATAAATTTAAAGTACAAAAATCCAATGAAGCCTTTCTCCAAGCAAATGTATTTTCATCATGACACATATAATCTACATTATATTCTACATTATAATGTACATGTGAGTTCTATCTAGAAAGACATTTTTATTATTACACAAAGATTATATTTTTATCTTGCTATCAAAATCTGCAATAGTCTCTCCTCAGTGAGGAACACATGCTTTTCAATCACCTTGTCCTATTTCCTTGATATTTTTCTTAGTGCATCTCCCAGGGTAGCTGATAAACCATATGAACAGACTTCCAATGTCAGTTGATTCAAAGACACAGATTCTTATTAAACAACCAGTCTGTTTTTATGCCTATTGTGTTAGAACCTTACACATCAATTTTACTTAACTTGCATAGGTACTAGACTTGTCCAAAGAAGATAATGAAAATAAGGAGGTGCTGTTTAAGAGGAAATGGAAGAAAGGAAACAAAACTCAAATTTAGAGCACTACTAAGAGAAGAAACAGATAACTTCAGGAAAAAACATCATTCTGATGGATTTCCAATTCCCATGTAAATCTCACCATTACTTTCTTCTCTTGGCTTAATTATGTATACTTTTCCCCTTATATTAAATGCCCCTATTCTGTTTATGCCAATAAGAATATATTTTAATATGCTTAAAATTTTCTCTGGAACGAAAAACAAATGACTCCATCAATTTATACACTTTCAAATGAAGAAATAGAGTTGCAAACACTATGACAGATTCATAGTTTATGCTATTTTCAGTGACAACAGATTAGGACCCAATTATTCTACTGGGTCTTATTTAGCAAATATCCTTGTCATAATGTTGATTCTAGTTGAATATTATTATTTTATTTAGATTCCAATATTATCCCCCCCCCACCTAAGTTCCTAGATGTCCTGTAGCCTAATACATTACATACCATAGGAAAGATGAAGCCCTACATTTAGGTCAAGAAAAAGAAGTAAATCATTGCAAGCAGTTTATATGTTAAATTAGGGAATTTCTTTCTCCAAACACATATTAGTGAAATAAAACATTATTATTTCTTATAATTCCAGCGCATGGGACTTCTTTGTATGGGAGAAATATATATGATCCAGTTTATTAAACACCAACAAGATACAGTAGAAAAGAGGTAAGTTTTCACTCATTCATATACATGAACAGTTCTTATCAATTTTCTTACAAAGTATGCTTGGATTTAGAGTATAAGGAGCAAAATCCAAGCATTAAGCATTTTTGTACCATGCAATTAAGATAAAGCCCTTCTAAATAGCCAGTTGTGAATTTACTTTACTTAGCTCACTACTCATCGTAATACACATTACACATACTCTTTCTTGAATAACTTCCTTGAATAACACAGCTGTGAATACAAGTTAGCTTATCATTGCTTCAGTTGTGTAGCTGAAAAGATTAAAATCAAATGTGAATTCTGATGAAGTGATTTTATTTGAGTCTTTCATATTTCTTCCATCCTAAATTAAAATAAAAAGTTCAAGTTCGATGGTTCACTGTCTACTCCACACCAATTTATATTTTCATATAATAAATATTTTGACCCAAATGAAATACAAAGCACAAAATTCTGTTTTCATTCCTAAATGTATTTTTGTGTGTATCCTGTAATAAATTACTGCAGTGATACAATAGCTGGAATGTTTTGTGAAGGGAAGTGAACATGTTATTACTGTAATGTAGCTGATGTAATTACTCATTATATGATATTATCTTTTTCTAAAAAGTCCATTTATAGCATGTTCATCTTTAATAAAGCATTGTTGAATGACATAATAAAATAACATAATAAGGCATTTTGTTGAAAAATAACAATCACCCTGGAATAATATTTTTACTATATAATATGATTATTAAGTTTTAATAGATAACTTTTATCAAAATTTAACTTGAGGTTTTAGCTAGCTTACAGCATCATAATTTCAAACACTACATCTATGAAATTCTACAAAATCAAAAAATTTTTGCTATACACATTTTAATTGCACTATATGTTTTAGTTTTTCCCCCCAGCATTCAAATACTTAAATAGATTGGATTTAAATTTTTTAGAGCATAAAAGTTTATATTTTTTATTCATTAACTTATTTTTCCAATAATATGCTAGCTGATTTCATAGGCTCTAAAAATATAGAGATGACTTCATCCTTACTAAGGAGTGAAGATGATATTCTTATGCTGTGCACCATTTGCAAACCAGAAAAATCATTGCAAATGAGATAAGGAAAACCTCTCTCATTAACCAGTCCCCAGAATACTAGGGACTGATTTACTGCAATGACCTTCTGAGACTGCGATGGAGAAGAGTCTTTTTAGTTCTTTTCCCCATTTTTTTGATTGAACTTCTTGTTTTGTTTTTGTTTAGTTGTGTGAGTACCTCGTGGATCGTCTTTATTATACCCTTATCTCTCTTGTGAGGGCAAAAATTTTAATCCATTCGATTGGGCTTCTTTTCTTTTTTTTTTTTTTTTTTTTTTTTTTTTTTTTTTTTTTTTTTTTTTTTTTTTTTTTTTTTTTTTTTTTTTTTTTTTTTTTTTTTTTTTTTTTTTTTTTTTTTTTTTTTTTTTTTTTTTTTTTTTTTTTTTTTTGATACCTGTATTGTTTCCAAAACAGATTTCTGAATTGTAATTCATGGAGGGTTTTGCCCAAGTTTTCCTCTATGTATGCTAAGGTTTCAGGTCTGACATATGAGTCTTATCCATTTTGAATTGTTTTTTGTACATGGCGCTAGGGAGTTGTTTTGGTCCATTTTTTTGGTATGCTTAGTCTAATTTTCCCAGCACCATTTATATCTTTGTTCCAATGTAAGTTTTTCACTCCTTTGTCAAAGATTAGTTGTATTTATGGTTTTATTCACGGGTTCTCAACTCTGTTCCATTGGTCTGATTGTCTGTTTTTGTACTGGTACCAAGATGTTTTAATTATTATGGCTTTGTAGTATAGCTTTAAGTTTGGAATTGTAATACCTCCATTCTCTTTTTTTCTGGTCAGGAGGCTTTTTGATATTTGAGATCTTTTGTTAGTCCATAGGAATTTCTGAAATTTTTGTTCTATCTCTTTAAAAAAATGTCATTGGGATTTTTATAGGAATTGCATAGTATCTGTAGATTACCTTTGGTAGGATGGCATTTTGATGATATTAATTCTTCCAATCCATGAACAGGGAATGTCTTTCCATTTCCTTATATCTTCTTCTATCTCTTTTACCAGCATTCTAAAATTTTCTTTGTATAGTTCTTTCACATGTTTTGTTAGGTTTATTCCCAGGTATTTAACTTTTCTTGGTGTGATGTCAAATTGGATGGTTTTCCTGACTTCTTCTTCTATTTGACTTTTTTGCATATAGGAAATCTACCAATGTTTGTGTGTTGATTTTATATCCAGCTACTTTACTGAACTGGTTTATTATTTCAAGCAATTTTTCTGTGGATTTTTGTGTTATCTCTATAATCATGTCATCAGCATATAATGATAGCTTCAGTTCTTCGTCCCTATTTGTATCCCCTTATCATCTTTCTCTTGCCTAAGTGCCCGAGCTAGAACTTCCAGTACAATATTAAATAATATTGGGGAGAGTGGGCATCCTTTCCTGGTTCCAGATCTTAACTGGAATGATTTTAGTTTTTCCCCATTTAGGGTGATGTTTGCTGTAGGTTTGTCATAGATGTATTTTATTATGTTAAGTTAAATTCCTTTAGTCCCTAATTTTTCAAGGGCTTTTATTATGAATAGATGCTGCACTTTGTTGAATGCTTTCTCTGCATCTATTGATAAGATCATGTAGTTTTTGTTTTTCTCTTTGTTGATGTGGTGTATTATGTTAATTGATTTCTGGATGCTGAACCACACTTGTGCCCCTGGGATAGATCCCACTTGGTCATGATGAATAATGCTTTTTATGCATTGTTGGATTCAATTTGCCAGGATTTTGTTTAAAACTTTCGCATACGTGTTCATTAGGGAAATTGGTCTATAGTTTTCTTTTTTGTAGCTGTCCTTATTTGATTTTAGTATGAGTGTGATATTTTCTTCATAGAATATGTTTGGCGGTTTCCTTCTTTTCAGTTTTTTTGGAAAAGCTTTAGTAGTTCAGGCATTATTTACTCTTTGAATGTATGGTAGATTTCATTTGTAAAGCCATCAGGTCCTGGGCTCTTGTTTTTAGGTAGAGTTTTGATGACTGCTTCAATTTCACTGCTTGTGATTGGTTTATTTAAGTTCTCTATATATTCCTTGTTCAATTTTGGAGAGTTGAATCTTTCTAAGAATCTGCCCATCTCATCCAGGTTTTTGGATTTATTTCCATATAGTTGTTCATAGTAATCTCTTACTATCCCTTGGGTTTCTTTTGTGTCTGTTGAAATTTCACCTCTTTAATTTGTGATTCTGTTTATTTGAATTTTTCTCTTCTTTCCTTTGTGAGCCTTGTAAGGGGCTTACCAATTTTATTTACTTTTTAAAATACCAGCTTTTGGTTTTGCTGATCTTTTGGATAGTCTTTTTTAGCATCTAGATTATTTATTTCTTCTTTTAATTTTGTTATTTCTTGTTTTCTCTGGGTTTTGTTGTTGTTGTTGTTGTTGCTCTTTTCTAATTTTAAGTTGTTAGATTAGATTGTTCTTTGGTTAATTTCTTGTTTTTGATATGGGTCTGTATTGCTAGAACCTTCCTCTTAGATATGCTTTTGCTGCATCCCAGACATTTTGAAATGTTGTGTCTTCTTTGTTGTTTGTTTCAAAGAAAGTTTTAATTTCTTCTTTAATTTATTCAGTTATCCATTCTTCATTTAATAGCATGTTGTTCAATCTCCAAGTGTTTGATGTTCTTCTTACTTTCTTTTCACTGTTGATTTCTAGTTTGATAACCTTACAGTCTAAAAAAAATTTTGGTATCATTTTAATCTTTGTGTATTTATTCATGTTTGGTTTGTGGCCTAGTATGTGGTCAATTTTAGAGAATGATCCACGTGCATTTGAGAAGAAGGTGTATTCTTTTCCTTGCTGGTATTGCATACTGTAGATATCTATTAGGTCCATTTTTTTCTAGGTCTTCTTTTAAGGCTTTTGTGCCCTTGTGTAGCTTTTGTTTTTTTGATCTGTCCTTTGTTGAGAGTGGGATGTTGAAATCTCCTAGTACATATGTATTTTCATCAATATGTTTTCAGTTCTCTTAGTAGCTGTCTTATGAATCTTGGTGCACCCTCATTTGAGTATATGTTGATAATTGTTATGTCTTTTTGGTTGGTTGACCTCTGAACCATTAGGTAGTATTCTTCTTATACTTTGTTACTTTTTTATTTTGAAATCTGCTTTGTCTGCTATAAGAATGTCTACTCCTGCTTTTTTGGGGGTAGGGGGGTCATTTGCTTATAGAATCCCTTTACCTTCAATCTATGCTTATCTTTAGAGATCATTTGTGTTCCTTGGAGGCAGTAGAATTTTGGGTTCTGTCTTTTGATATAGTTAAAAATTTGTGTCTTTTGATTGATGAGTTTAGACTATTGACATTTAGGGTAATTATTATGTTTGAGATTCTCATGTTGGTTTTTGAGATTCTGATTTGTATCCTTTTTTGATCTTCCTGTTTATTCTTCTGATGACTTTGGTCTTAAGACTACATGCAAAATTTCTTGCAAGGGGGTTTAATGGTACAAATTTCTGGAGACTTTGCTTGTCTGAGAAGGCTCTAAATTTTCCTTCAAAAAAAGGAAGGACAGTTTTACTAGGTAGAGCATTCTTGGCCAACACTTTTCATCTTGAAGTTTTTGAAGAAATGTCTCTATTCTCTCCTTGCCTGGAGTGTCTCTTCAGAGAAATCTGAGCTCAGCCTAATGGGTTTTCCTTTGTAGGTTATCTGTTTTTTCTCTATAATTCATTCTTATCTTTTCCCTATTTTGGGGTCTTGGAAGTTCTACAATGAAGAGTCTTGCTGTGGTTTTTCTTTCATTAATGTAGTTTCGTGTCCTCTTTGCTTCCTGTATGTCAATTTTATTTTTTTCTTCAGATTTGGGAAATTCTACTCTATTATTTCATTGAAAAGTATTTCAGTTCTCATGTCTCTCTCTTTTCCTGGGATTTCAACTACTTTTATATTTACTTTCTATAGGGAATTTGAAAGATCTCTGAGTTTTTCTTCTGTCCTCTTACTTTGTTTTTCTCTCCTTTTCCTTTTGCATACTCTCTATTTCTGTATCCTCACATATACCGATTCATTCCTCTATTTCATTTAATCTGCTTCCATGGTTTCTCCCTGCATTTTGAACTCCTCAGTTGATCCTCTTATATCCTGCTTATCTTTCAGTTTCTTTTTTAGGGATTCATTTCCAAACTTCAGACTGTCAATTATGTTTTTTTAATTTATTTTTAAATTTATTTATTATATATATTTCACATCATTGTAACTCCTGAAAGTCACCCACCATCTCCCTGCCCTGGCAACTTCAACTGTTGCCCTAGTAGTGTACTTTCATTTGATTGTTCATATATTAGTGAGACCATTTGGTTTCTGTATTTTTCTTTCTGACTTGTTTCTGCTATTATCATTTTAATTGATGAGTAATATTCCATTGTGCATATATACCACATCCTTTCATCCAATCGTCTGTATGGGGGCATTTGGGTTGTTTCCATGTTCTTACAATTATAAATAGTGCTGCAATAAACAGCTGAGCACAGGTGTCCTTTGTACTCACATTGAGGTGTCCTTTGTACTCACATGTGAGTTCCTTGTGAATCTTCATTATTAATCCCTTATCTCTCTTGTGGAGGGCAAAATATTTTTCCTATTTGATTGAGCTTCTTTTTGTTTTTTCTGTTGTCTCTTTTATATACAGAAGACTTTTAGTTTGTTGCAGTCCCATATTTTAATGTTTTCCTTAGTTTTTTTGCCATCTATAGATGTGTCCAGGAAGGGATTTCATTCTGCAAGCAAATGGCCCCCCAGAAGAAGACAGGGGTCGTCATATTAGTAGCAGATAAAGCAGACTTTAAACTTAAAAAGGCTACATGGGATAAAGAAGGACACTACATAAAGTAGAAGGGTCAATACATCACAAAGACATAACAACATTAATATATATTCACCAAATGAGGGAGCACCAATTATCAAACAACTACTAACAACACTGAAAACAGACATCAGCGAACACACATATGTAGTAGGTGACTTTAATACCCCAGTCTCACCAAAGGATAGATCAACAAGACAAAAATTCAATAAATACACAAAAGCCCTAAATGAACAACTCGACCAAATGGACGTAATAGATATCTACAGGACACTGCATCCCAAAAGAAAAGAATACACTATTTTCTCAAATGCACATGGAACATTCTAAAAAAATTGACCACATATTAGGCCATAAGACAAATATTAATAAATTTATAAAAATTAAAATAGTACCAACATTTTTCTCTGATCATAAAGACATTTGAGGAAATTAAAGAAAAAATTAAAAATTATTTCAAAACAAATGACAAAGAAGAAACAGCATTTCAAAAATGTCTGGGACTCAGCAAAAGCACAACAAGGTTCATAGCAATACAAGTTCATATCAAAAAGAAGAAATTGACCAAAGATATAATCTAATCTTCTGGCTCGAAGAATTAGAAAAGGAACAAGAAAAAAAATTCAAAACCCAGCAGAAGATTGGAAATAATAAAAATAAAAGCAGAAAAAATAATCTATAAACTAAAGAAAATATCCAGAAGATCAGCAAAACCAAGAGCTGTTCCTTTGAAAAAAATAAACAAAATTGATAACCCCCTTGCAAAGCTCACAAAGAAAAGAAGAGAGAACAACCAAATTAACAGGATCACAAATGAGAGAGGAAAAAATGCAACAGACACAGTAGAAATCCAAATGATAATCAGAGAGTAGTATGAACATCTCTATGCAAACAAATATAATAACCTGGACCAGTCTGTTGATTATGTTATTCTTATTTATGTATTCTTTTTTATATTTTTCTACTTCTCTTGGTTCATTAAATGCTTCTATCATATGGTTTTCCTTTTTTCTGCATTTTTCCATTATCTCTTTGAGTGCTTTTATCATCTTGAATCTGAATTCTTTGTCTGACATATAAAACATTTCTTCAATGTCAACCTTGTTGGTTTCTAGAGATTGTTTTTCCTTTGGTGATGTATTGTTTCCCACAGGACTTGCTTGGATGTTTGCATATTTCTTCCTTCTTGTGTTGTGTTTTTTGACTTGCTCTACATGTTGTGCAACTGTGGCTCTAGTATTGATTGGCATGATGATTAGAGTCCAGATTGTGTTAAATTCTGTCTTAATGCCCATGTTGTAGTGAAGACTACCTTCTTTGTTTCTGTTGGCTTTTTTGGAGACTCAGTTCCTTTGCAGGTAGGTGGTGAACTCTGTAAATTCTGTTATAGAATCTGATATTTTCTGTCATGAGTATTCTTTCCCTTAGGCTGATTGGATCTAACATGCTTTTCTGTTTCTCTGTGTTTTCTTGGGAGTGTTTTGGGTGGTAATAAATTTGGGGTTGTTAATCTGTGCACAGCTTTTTGTTTTGTTGTATTGTATTTATTTATTTGTTTGTTTTTGATTAGTTTTTTTCCAGTTGTTGTTTGACTGTATCAAAACTTTGGTGTCAAACAGCATAAGGAGTAGGGGTGGCTCTATTCCTCGCTTCCCCTTCATTCCTAGGTTTGTTTTTTCTGTTTTGCTTTTCCAAATTCTTAGTCCTGTGCTGCTGGTGCTCTTTGCTTGTTTGTTTGTTTGTGCTAGTGGGTGCTCCAGGTTTTTTCTGGGGGATCCGGCGAGCTGCACTCACCTCACACGTTCCCACCTGCAGTTTCTCACCCGGCAGCTGCTGGGACCCTCAGCACGTTATTTGTTGATTGTGTTTTATATATTGTTCCTTTATTTTTTTGTCTTCTCTGTTAAATCTTCCAGTTTTATCATTATGATGGTTCTGAACTCTTTTTTTGTTATAATATTTGTGCACCTGTGCATCTGGTTGTAGTGGGCCCACTTGCTTTCTGAGGTGTGTTGATCTCAGAATTGCTGGCTTGATCATTTGTAATTTTCCTTCTTTCCATGTTTTGATTTCGGAATTTCCCTGCCTGTGTGTGCTAGTGTCACAGATGCTTGCCAGTGCTCTTTCTTTGCAGTTGTGCTGGACTGTAGAATATTTGCCAAGTTCATAGGTTGCAGTGGTTGTTGGACAGGAATGGAAGTGTAGGTTTCTGAAACTTTTGCCTCGGGTTCTCCTGTCTAGATCTCTGTTAACATTATCTGAAGTTTCCAGCTCTAAGGTGGGATGTTTGTGTTTCACATCTGGAAGGCTCTGCTAGCTTTTTGGTGGGTGTGTCTTTCCAGTGTCATGGTGCCTTGTGGCAAGGACCTTCCTGCCATGACCAAGGGCTGGGTTGTACTCATGAAGTGAGCCAGCACATGTAAGAGGGGTCTGGTCTGTACTCACCTCTTGTGTCACCAGACCTGATGTGTTGCAACAGGAGCCTTGCCTGTCTTGCTGTGCTTACCTTCTCCTGGGTCACCAGGTGTCAATTGTTGATAATTTGTATCCTATCACTTTTCTGGACTGAGTTACCATTGTAGAGTCTTTCCGGTTTCTATGCAGAATATGTCATCTGATAATAGTGGAGTCAGTTTGGATTCATTTTCTTTTCTTGTCCTATTGCTCTATCTAGGACTTCTGGTTTTATTGGATAGTAGTGATAAATGGGAACATTCTTGAGCTATTCTGGAACATGGTGAATAAATTTTAGCTTTTCACTATTTAGAATGCTATTTGTTATGAGTTTTCCTTACATGGTCTTTATTATGTGTATATTCCACCTATTCCTATTTTGCAAAGGTAGTTTTATTATAAATTAATGGAATATAAATAGTTTTTTATAAATGGTGACAAATATTTTCTCTGAATCTTAATATGATCATATTGTTTTTATTTTTCCTTATGTGGTAAACTATAATATATTTTTGGATATTGAAACATTAGTTCATCTTTGGGATATTATGTTTTTAAATGAATTGTTGAATTTATTATTGTTGAAAATTTTTGTATCTTTCTATCAGAAATATTGGTCTTCAGCTTTATTTATTTGTGATGATTTTGTCTTGTCTTCATGTCAAAATAATGTTAACTTTATGAAATAGATTGTTGTTTTCCTTTTCTCAAATTATTTGGGGTAATTTTGAGGATACACTCTAATTGTTTGGTGTTACTGATTAATGAAGTGTTCTGGTCCTACATTTGGGGGGATGGGACACAAAGTGAAAATTTTAATTTGTTTAAATTTCTTTCCTTTAATTAGTATTTTAGGTTTTCTGTTTCATCCCAAACAGTCCTGGATTTCTGTATCTTTCTAAAATTAATCTGCTCTAGACTATTCATATTAGCAAACATTCATAGTTATTCATTTCTTTTCTCTGAATATCTGAGTTGTCTGTTGCAACTTTCTTTCACCGCTGATTCTATTAATATGAGCTTTCTCCTTTCTCCCTTTCTTGCTTTGCCATCTTAGACAGAAGCTTTTATATTTTGTCTTTCTAGAAAACCAGTTTTTCATTTCATTGATCTTGTGATTGCCTTTTTACTTTGATTTCATCTATTTCTGCTCTATCTTTATTATTTTCATCCTATTAATGGATTTTTAAAATAATATTTATTTTGTTCTTTAGGTCACAACCTCTGTAAGTGTTTTTTGGGATACCTACCCTTCCCTCCTGCCTCTGGTGCCCCTTCCATTCTCTCAAACTCCACTCTTTGTTGTTTACTAGTTGTGCTAAGTACATTAGTCTCTTTCTTTCTTGTGGCAGTGTCCTTTACTGGTGAGGGACTGTACTGTTGGAACCAGGTGAGCCTTGCTGGTAGATTTTCAGTCTTAAGTTTGCATTGGGTGGCCAGTCTGTATTCATTTGTAATCTGTCCATGTTTTCTTGCTGCAGGCCATCTTCTCCAACCTCATCTCCGCTTCTTTGCTGCTTTACTTTATGGCTCTGGTGTCAGATTTAGGTGGTCTTGCCCCCAGCCAGTATTGGTCAAGAAGTTTTTCTGTGGATACAGGCATCTGTGAATGGCCTTAGTAGATCATCTCCTCTGCCTCAGTTTGCAGTTTTGATGTGGGGCCATTTATGGCATCTTTGGTCTTCCTCTCCTCTCCTGTAGTTTGTGGAGGTGGCCTTACTCTCTAGAAGGCATCTCCGAAGTGAGGTACCAGATCTTCCCGGCCTGGTGAGCACAAAGATGCACATTCTGACATCATGTTTCTACAGTTGTTTCTATTGACTCGCATGCATTGGCTCTCTCAGTTGTCCATCTGCTGTGTCCAACTCAGGCTTGTGGGCTAGATTTTTGCATTATCCTTCGCCCATTCTATGATGGAGTTTGTGTTGCCCATGTTCTTGCTCCTTTTGAGGTATAGTTGGAGGGAGAATGAAATGGAAGGGGATTCCTCCCACCTCTGCCCACCTACCCACGTGCTGGTATCTCCCTGCATGGGGACAGGTCCTGAATGGCTGAGACTGCACCCTTCCTTGCTCCCTTTGGCCTAGGAGCAGAGGGTAACATGGCTCCGTCTATCTGGACTGCAGATGGCTGCCCTGTACAGTCATTCACAGGTGGGTGGGACCACCAAAACCCCCACCCTGTCCCCCTCCAAGGCTCACCCAGCTTAACCAGGAATCTTCACCCCCCCTTGCTCCCCACTGGCAAGGGAACTCGAACGTCTAGGGAGAGGGGTGTGCAGGCAGCCCTCAGGTGGTTGCCTGCTGATGGGCAGGACTCCTATTAATGGATCCTGATGATCATTTCTAGTTCCTAAAATTGAGTGATAGGATTATTTATCTGAATTATTTCCTGTTTCTTCATAATGACCTACATTGTTATATGTTCATTCTTAGTATTAGATTACTATATCCTCTAGGATTAAGTAATACTTATATTCATTTTCATTGTTCGATACTTTTTTTAATTTCTTGCTTGATTTTCTCATTATTCCAAAAATCATTTAGAAGTATATTGCTCTTTCTCCACTTATTAGAGGATCTTCCTGTTCTCTCTTTGTGGTTGATTTCTAACTTCATACTGTAGTAATCTACAAATATTTAATAGGATTTAATTCTTCAGAAATTCATTGACATTTGTTTTGTATTCCATTATGTTGTCTATACTGGAAAACATTTCATACTCATCAGGGAAGAAGTTTTATTCACTTTTGTGGTGTGTATTGTCCTAAAAGTTTCCATTAAACTTTATTTAAGGTCATTTTCTACTTGTTGGTTTTCTGATTACTCAAAATGTTTGAGGTGAAAATGAAGTATTGAAGTTCTCAACCACTATTTTGTTGTCATCTGTTTTTAGAGTTTACAATATTTGCCATTAGATAAATAGGAGAGAAAGAGAGATGAGGGATTATGGGAGGGAGATGGATACATGCATGGATTCTGCCTCATTTAAAATATATATTTTGAGTTTTATATCTTTTTGATATGCTATTTGTCCTTTTAATCATTATACAGTATCATTTTATATCTTTATTTTTTTTGCTGAACATCTATTCTATCTCATATAAATATTGCTTTCCCTACTTTCTGTTGCATACCATTTGGTTGTAGGGATTTTTCCAAATCTTTTATTTTAAATTTAGGTTTATCTTTGTAGTTCTGGTTGTCTGAGGCTTACACTTGGTTATTATGTTACATTTTTCATTATAGATTTGTTCCTAGACAGTTAAAGCACCATGAGTACTCTTCTCCCTTAATGAAAATATTATAGTTTTGTTCTCCATGTTTTCAAATTTTAAGAAAATGTTAAGGTCTGAGGATATTTGTAAACATTATTTTTTTAAAAATTGAAGTAATACTGATTTATATCATTGTGTAGACTTTATATGTACATCACTCTAAATTAAATTTTGAGTATAGTACTTTTTTATTCTTATATTGAAGCTCTTCTTCTAAAATTTTATTTTCTCTTTTCTCTTCAACTGTGCTACTGTTTCAGGCTCAACAACTTCTTTTTATTTAGTTCCTTGGAAGTTGCTTTAAGGTCTCTTTAAATGACATTTTTATTCAAAACTATATTAAAGTTATTTGCCATGTCAAGCATAGCATTATTGAGTTTTGCTATACTTGAATTCATGAATGAAATTCTTAAGTGTTTTCTTCAGGATGCCATTCATACAATCTCTAATAGCATCACTCTGTATCCAAACAATCACAAATGTAATTCTTCCAAAATATTGTCAATATCTTCTCAGCATTCTTTTCAGTTGTTGCAGCAATAGCCTGGACATCCTCACATAGAAGACCTGCTATATCTTCTTATTCCATTAACTGAATTGAGAGGTGCTATTGGTTGCCAATAAAAATTTATATGGTAACCTTATCAATAATATGCAAAATCTTAAATGATATGATAGTCTCACAATAGCACTTCTCATTCCACAGAGATCAATTCAGTAGGGCATCTTGGACAACGAGTTGGATTTTTTTAATCTATGACTTCTAATATATTCTTTAGTGCCCTGGAATTGTTCTTTCATTCATATAGTTGTAGACCATGGAATTTTCACTGTGCAGATCAGAAAGTGTTTTTATTTGTAGCCTGAAGCATTGTTTCCAAGTGAGCCTCTTATACTGTACTTAGAAACCTTGAACCTGGCAGTGACTTGACTTTTTTTATGGAAAAAAGACATTTAATTTCTGAATTAGAAGGTTTCATGCATATTAAATATTTTATCTGGAAAGTACTTTCCCCCCACAGTTAGATTACATCTGGATCTCTAGAGTTTTACTATTTTTCCAGATGCCTTTACATCAGTACTTGATGTTTACCATGTATTTTCATATTATGTAGTGAATAATTAATAATTAGAATAAACAATGCTTTTAAGCATCTATGTCTAGCAGCAATTTCAATACCGTGGTTAAGACTAGTCTTTATTTTGAACATAAAAACTTTTTGTTTGGTCACGATTCTCATCATACTGAGAAGAATAGGCTTGTGTGCCTGATGTTCAATTCAGGTAATGTGACATTTCTCCATTTCTTACATAGGTCCCTTCGACTATTTTTTGTTATTTTTCTCAAATTTCAAAGATGCAGATGTTTTACCAGTTTCTGTTACTTTCCTCTTTTTATTCAATACTATAACTATGGCTAAATGGGATAGGTCATCTGATGAACAATAAGCATCAATGATTTTCCACTTTTTTGCCAAGCATCACTATATCACTATTAAGTTCATGTTTTTGACCATGCATTTGATACACAAGTAGCAACATTTAGAGGTGAATATTTTATAATTAGGTGCAATGAGAGCAAAATAATATGAGACTAAGTGAAATATAAATGAAATTCATCCAAAAAAATCAGGTGGTAAATATAAAATATATGAGGTTTCTGACTGGGGAAAATATTTTGACATTAAAATGACTACAATATCATTAAGCAAAGAAATTTTGGGACCAAATCCTATGCCATCTTTGACCAAAACTTTGTTATCAAGCACATGTTCCTAAGTTGAATGATCATATAGAAATTAACTATGGTTCTTGTTTTAATTTGGGCATAATACATTTCCACCATTGTTTCTCTTGCTACAATCAACAAATAGTAGCCTCTATTTTGAGCATAATAATTGTCATAAAATTACAACAATGAGTTTACTCCTCATCACCATTCATAGATATGTATTTTGTGACAAAATTTAAGATTTCTGTTTTTATGATTTTCAAATATATAATACAGTGATATGAACCAACATGTGCATTACATATACTGAACTTACTTTGTCACTGGACTTTTTTTTAACTTGACCCCTTTCGTTCATTTTATCAATACACTATTTCTGGCAAATACCAAATGGTCTCTAGAATATTTATTGTTTTTTTTTTAGATTCTAAGTATACTTGTTTTTCTCAGCATATCTTACATCACTTATCATAGACCAACCAATATTGTTGCAAATTCCAAGGTTTCCTTCATTTAATAAATGAGTAATATTTTATTGTATACACATATCATGTATCATTTTTCATCCATCCATTGGTCAACAGATACTTATGTTTTTTTTACAATATTTTGGCTATAATAAATGATATTGCAATAAACATAGGAATGTATGTAACTTTCTGATTTAATATTTTTCAATAAATACTCATAAGTGGAATTGCTAAATCATATGTAACTTCTATTTTATTATTTTTTGCATTTTTTGAGAAACTTCAATATTTTATTTCCATAGTGGTCACACAATTTTAATCCAGTTTCAGTGCACAAGGGTAGCTTTCTGTCTCGTTTTGTGCCAAAAGTTGTTATTTCTTTTCATTCGGATAATAATCATTCTGACAGGTGTGAGGTAATACCTAATGTTGGTTTATATTTTAATTTACCTAATCATCACTGATGTCAATCACCAGTTAATATAGCTTTGGTCATTTGTATTTTTTAGAGAAATATGTATTCATCTTCTCCGTCATTAATTGAATGATTTATATCATTGCTATTTAGTTTCTTAAATTATATAAATATTAATCACCTGCATAATATTCACTTATAAATCATGTATGTATGATTTACAAAAGTATATTCCTATTCTGCCTTTTCATTTTTGTTGATGCTTTATATTTTTTGGCATATTCATATTTGTTTATTTTTATTTTTGTTGTCTTCACTTTCACTTCACTTACACTTTCAATGTTAAAAAAAAAAGACTTGAGACCTGAGATTTCTTTTATGAATCTTATTGTTTCAGGTTTCAATATTTTGATGTATTTCCTTGTTAAAATAATAAATCACAAGTTTATAAATCAATGATGTAAAGGATCTGATAATGTCTTCACATTCTTGAATAGGTTTCTCCAGTGCATTTACTCTAAATTCAATCTGTACAGTGAACAACCTAAATATAGTTGACTTTAAGAAAACACTGACCAAGTTAATTTTTAACACTTATAAACAAATAATCACAAACATGGTTGGTTTATTGATAAATTTATATATAAATATTTATCACTTGGAATTTGATGATTCTAAATAATAAAGATAAATCAGTTTATAGTCAAATCTTTATGTATAGACATTAATGGAGTAAAATACACAGGCATAGATCATACTAATTACACATAATTTTTGTGATTCATTCCTGCCATATGAATCAAATAATACTAATAATGAGAAAGCATACACACTGCACTATTAAGAAGTAAAAATTGTAGCCGAACATGACAGAACAGGGAGACTAAAAGCAATCACTCTTCTGAAAAAATGTAGCTTAAAAAAGCATGTAGAAGAAAACATGCTAGTTTAAATAAGCCAGGAAAACAAAGAGAAATACTGGATGATAACACCTATATGCAGGATATAATGAAAACAAACAAATGGACAAGAAAATTTTAAACTAACAAATTTCAGTACTAAACAATACAAGGGAAAGTGAGGGAGTTTGAAAGCAGAGGACAGATGAACACATGAGATTATTAAAATAATGGTTCACCTGTGACCAGGTGATGAGAAAAAGTTTGTGGATTATGTCAATTTATTTTTGCATGTTCAACCATCCTTATTTCCTTGGGATAAATCCCACTTGTTCACGGTGTATTATCTTTCTGATGTATTGCTGCATTCTACTTGCCAGGATTTTGTTGAGAATTTTTGCATCTGTATTCATTAAGATGATTGGCCTGTAGTTTTCTTTCATTCTGTTATCTTTGTATTAGTATGATGTTGACTTCATAAAATGTATTTAGTAGCATTCTTTCTCCTCTATTTTCTGAAAGAGTTTTTATAAGATAGGCACCAGATTGTCTCTGAACATCTGGTAAAACTCGTGTAAATTCCTCTGGACCAGGACTTTTGGTTTGGGGAGGTTTTTGATTACTGTTTCAACTTCACTGCTTGAGATTTGTATATTTAGAGGTTGTGTCTTTCTTATCCAGTTTTGGAATGCTATATGCTTCTAAAAATTTTCTACTGGCATTTTTTTCCTTCTTTCTCAAGATGAGAAACCTACTTATTTATTAAGAGCACTTCTTTTTTTGATGTGGGACTGCATTCTTATATACTTCCCTCTTTGTACTGCTTTTGCTGTGTCCTTTACACTTAGGAGGGTTCTTAACTTATTGTCATTTGCCTTAAGTATTTTGTGCTTATGTCTTTGATTTCCTCATTGACTCACTGGTCTTTCTGTGTGATTTTTGGTATTGATGTATTAGTAAATTTTTCTATTTTCTTTTTACAGGTGATTTCTAGTTTGATATCATTATAGTCAGAAAAGACTTAGTAAGATTTCTTTTAAAAAATCACTTTACCTTATGATCTATTTTTCATTAGTTCTGGAGAATGATTTATGTTCATTTGAGTACAATGTTTAGTCTGCTGTTTTAAGGTGTAGTGTTCAATAGATGTTTATTAGATCAATATATCCCATTATTTAAGGCAAATATGTCCCTTTTTAATAGTTTTAATCATTTATATATTCAATGGTGTCAGTAGGTTATTGTAAATATAATCATATATGTATTTCATACTACATCTATTTTCTGAGTTGATAGTAGTTGTCTAATATATGAAAATAGTGATACCGTAATTTTTTCCTGATATAAATTACTTTTATTTATTTTCCCTCCTAATTCCTCTAGCTAAGATTTTTAGTGTTTTATATTAATATGAGAGAAAAAATCTTTGTCATATACCAGATCATAACAGATAGATGTTCAGTTTATCAACCTTTAAAATATTGCATCTGTGTGTTTATCATATATGACTTTTATTATGTTATATTACACTAATTCCCAGTTTTTAAAGGATGTTCAACATACATGTATGTTGAAACTTAGCAAATGTTTTCTCAGCATCAATTGATATGATCATATTTTTTTATCTCCTTTGTGTTCATGGGGAGTATTACATTGATTGGTTTACAGATGTTGAGCAGTCATTGTGTTCCTGGAAAAAAATAGCATTTGATCATGGGGTGTAATCTTTCTAACACATTATTGTATTCATTCTACTAAGATTTTATTGAGGATTTACATTTGTATTCATTGGGAAGATTGGTCTTAAGCCTGAAACCTTAGAAGGAAACTTAGAAAAAATACTCCATGATATGCCTTGAAACATACTTGTGGATGCATCTCCAGTACCAAGAAAAAGAAAGGAGAGATTAAACAACTAGGACTCTATCAAACTAAAAGAGTAACCAAACCAAAGAAACATTCTACTCAATGGGATAAAATATTTGCACATCATTGATCTGATAAGTGATTGATATAGATTCATAAAACACACAAATCAACAAAAAGAAACAAATAGGTCAATCAAAAATTGGATAGAAGAGTTAATAAGTACTTCTCCAAAGAAGAAAAATAGATAACTTGATATATGAAACAAATGTTAAGCATTACTTATCAGAGAAATGCAAAATAAAAAACATAATGAGGTATCACTTCACATCTGTCAGAATGGCCCATATCAAAAAGTTTAACAAGTAAATGATGGTGAGGGTGTGGAGAAAATGAAATTCTCATACTTCATTTTTGTTATGTAGACATTCCAGCCCTTATGGAAAGAGTTTGGAGATACCTCAAAAGAGTAAAAATGGATGTCATATAAACCAATCACTTTACTCCTACATATCTATCCAAATATTTATAAAAAAAATATTTGAAAGGAAATTCACTCCTATGTTTCTAGCTATCCCGCTTATAATATTCTAGATACAGAAACAAACTAAATGCACTGAAACACATGAATGCACCAAGAATATGTGGTGTATCTACACATTGGTATACTACTCAATGATTAAAAAATAAACATGCCATTTGTCCAATGTGGACATAACTAGAATGGATTTTTCTAAGCAAAGTGAGCAAAGTGAGTCAGGAGAAAGGTAAATACTGGATTGTTTCATGATATATCAAATCTATAGAAATTAATAGATTGAAGACACTCTTAATAGATTTAAGACACTATTATCTACTAAGAAATAGATAATTTAAGACAAAAACCAAACTTTAAGATTGACCTCTAAAGACACATATCGGGTAACCATCCAAATCCAAGTAGGTAGCAGATAAAGAATGCTGTAGTCCTTGAATTTCTCCTTGTAGAATTTTTAATAACAAACAGCAAAGAACAGCCTCTTAAGTTTCTCTCTCAAGTTTTCTCCCTCCTTTCTTCTCTCTGTGCTCTCCCCAAATGTTCTCTCTATCCAGGCTCTCTTGACATATACTTACTGCACCTCCCTTACTAGGGTGACACAACCCTTTTATTGCCTCCTACCAGATCTAAGGGTGCCCACTTACACATGCACACACCCACTGTACCCAGGTGCATATAGTCACAGGGAGGGCAAAATACCACAGGTGTTAATTGTAGAGATTAGTGGCAAAGGGCCATAACTCCTGAGAATTGATTTATTCTAGAGAATATCATCAAACTAGACGCTCAAAAATGGAGGATGGAAAAAGAGGTTGGAAGGGTAGAAAACAGAGCAAAAAAGAGCATAGTGCAATGTGGTGGAAGAGGTGTGCACTTCAGTGTTGGGAAAGATGTGGGAACCATATCACTGAGGGGAGAAATTCTATATTTTAAAAAAACAAACAAGAATTAAAAAGGAAAAACAACAAAAAAAAAACAGTGTTTGGGTAGTGTAAGTGCGATCAATAAAAAGTGAAAAAAATAAAAACAAAATATTCCATTTTTCACCTAGCTGCATTGGCATTTTCATTTACAGTTTTGTTTTGTCTAGTAAAATGTAATGTTTCTGATAAGTTTTTTCAGATGTTGAATTAGCTATGCACTATTCCTACTTGGTCATGCTGTATTATATTCTTTTTATATTGTTTCAACTGAAAACTGAATTACCATAATAGAGCAGAACAAATATTTAGAAATAAAAGAGGCTTACTTAAACCTCATGACTTGCCAAATTCAAAATTAATTATATGCAATCTGGGAGATGAATAAATCCTCTTTAAAATACTATACTACTTATTATTCACAGCTTATTTGAAAGTTGAGGTAGTCACTCTTACAGAAGTACAATAGAGAAACAGTAAGTAGAGTTGCAGGACAAAAGCCAGTTCTGTACTTAGCTCTGTAGGTTACAAACTCATGTATACTCCCATCATGCCCTACCATCATTAAGTGTATAGAAGAGTTTATGTTATTATACAGACATATTTTATGTTGAAATAGCATTACAGTTCCAAATTTTTAAATATTTTAATCAAATTATATTAAAACATTAATAGTAATTGAAGTGTAACTTACTAAATATTCTTGGGGTAATAAATAGGACAAATATGTGGAACAGTAAGATGATTTTTTTTTTTAATGTGCCACTGGCCTTTTAACTGAATTTGGTGTTTAATTTGTATATTGTTTTGGATTACATGACCATTTTAATGGTGTTAACTTTTCCTTTTCCAATCCATAACAAGGTAATATTTTTCCAATTCTTTGTGTATTTTATTTCTTTCAACAATGTCTTAAAATTGTCCTTATAAAGAACTGTATCCATCTTTATTACCTTACTTTTAATTTTTTTGTTGTTTGTGGGGGAAGGTTAAATTATTAACAGCATTACTTTCCTAATGTCTTCCTCTTCTATCTCACTTTTTTATATAGGAAGGTAGATGCTTTATATGTGTTGCTTTTATTCACTGCCATTAGATAAACTAATTATTCCAGTTGTCTTTTTTATGAAACTTTGAGGGTTCTACATGCATATTATCATGTCATCTGCAATTAATGTTGGCTTTATTTTTTTCTTAGCTAAATTATATTTACTTTATATATGTCCCTTGTCTAATTGCTGTAACTAGAACTTGCAATACTATACTAACTTAACAGTTCTGGGAGAGAACATCTTTATATTTTATCCAATATTAGTGAATGGCTTTCATATTTTCACCATTAAGAAATAAGTTAGGAGTTTGTTGTAAATGGCCTTTATTATTCATTTAGAATGACAAAAGACTCTGAATAGCAAAAGCAAGCTTTAGAAAGAAGAAAGAAAAGAGAGATACCACACTAACAGTCCTCAAACTATACTATAAAGCCATAATAATTAAAGCAGCCTGGCTCTGGAACAAAATAGACATATAGACCAATCGAACAGAATTAAGAGTTAAGACACAGAAGTAAACCCTTTATTAATATGGGCAGTTAATATATTACAAAAGTGTCAAACATGCTCACTGTAACAAAGATAGTCTCTTGAAAAAATGATTTGGACAAGCTGGATAGCTGCACGCAAAGGAATGAAATTAGACTACAACCTCATAGAACAAAATAACATTAACTCGAAGTGCATCGAAGATTTGAAAGTGCAACCCAGGCCATATAAAAACATAGAAGAAAACATAAGCAGACATTTAATCATCTTTAGTGATGCCTTTGGGGATTCATCTCCAACTCCAACAGAAAGGCAAATAAAAATAACAAACAGCTGGGACTACATCAAACTTAAAATGAATATAGCTATAAACAAACGTATTATATGAAAAGATCCATACTTAAAGGGAGAAAATATTTGAGTACCATATATCTAACAAAGGACTGATATCAAAAATATACAAAGAACCCATGAAAAATTAAAAACAAAACAAGTAAACCAATCAAAATAGGCAAGAGAAATAAACAGACATATATGAAGACATTTTTATACCCATTAAACACATTTAAAAAATAATGCTTGCAACCATTTATTACTAGAGAAATACAAATCAATATCTTGTTGAGAGACACCTGTGGGAAGCGAAAAGAGCTGGCAAATATGTAAAGCAAACAGAAGCTTCTCCACTGTTGGTGACAATGAAAATTTACCCTGCTCTTATAGAAAGCAGTATTGAAGTATATCAAAACAGTAAGATTGGATCTGTCATTCAACGCATACTTCTACTCCTGTCCATCTGTTCAAAACCCTAACTTGGAAGGAGATTTGCAGCATAATATTTATTTCAACACTGTTTGCTATATATTAAACTATGGAAACATCCTAATACCCTCAAAGAGATAAGTGTATAAGAAGCTGTAGTACACATGCACAATGGAAAACTATTCAATTTAAAAAAAAAAAGATAAACTCATGCCATTTGCAGCAACATGTATAGAGCTTAAAGGAATAATGTTTACTGAAAGGAGTCAGTTATGTATTGGATATTGTCAACAATATATGGATTATAAAGTAACTAAGTTAATAATCAGATGAAGACAAACAGAAAAAGCAACCATTGATAAATGACTACAGAACTAATACATCATGGGAATGTGGGAGCCATATGTTCTGTTGGGATGGAATATAGATGAGTTGGTTAGTAGATATACTATGGTGTTAATACTTAATGAGGATAACTTAATTTTACTCCAATTAGAAATAAACTAATTACAAATATAAAACAATAAAATGAATAAAACAATGTAGTAACCACATACATCTTCTGGCAACCTAAACAGAGAATGTAGAAGAGAGGGGAAAGTCTCTGGTAAGAGTTTTAGTAATAGGATGGATTTTTGTTACTAAAAATGTTTTGTCTCCTTTTTCTTTCATATTACTTTCCCTCAAGTATCTCCAAATATCTTATTGAATCCTATTCCTCTAATTATTCCCTTTATACTTTCAAGTAACAAAACACCTGTATTTTGAAAACCTAAATTGCATTCTTATCACTTGTTTAGTTTCTCCCCTGCAAACAATATGTAAGCAGCAGATTACAAATTCTGTTTTATTGTTATGTTATCTGTTGACAGCTTCTCCATAGGGGTTGTGTTATCCTTGTCAGTTCTATGCCTCTGTGACTTAATTCTACTGATTTTACTGCCAGGTTCAGTGCTCTCAAAAGAGAATAACCAGCCATGAACAACATGTTATTTTTCTGAAGACTGACAGGGTTATACTTTAATCTTCCCCTGTGTCTCATCTCAGAAGCTTTTGTATGGTATTTGAAATAAATTATCATGATCAAGTGAAATGGGAAAAAATAGAACAATAATATTTAGATAGCAAAGAAAATGTTGAAAATGAAATATATATATTATAAACAGCTAAGATATGCAGTGGAATTGATGAGTGGATTTTTTCTTAAAATATATCAAATATTCTTTAGTATTAAAAAATAAACAAGATATGTATTGTATAGTAGAAAAGGTGGATTGTTAGTAACACTAATGCTTTAAAAAAAACCTATCAGCCATAATTTTAAAAAGCATACTCTTTTCTTATTTCTATCTATCTATCTATCTATCTATCTATTTATTTATTTATTTATTTATTTATTTATTTATTGAAACTAGGTCTTGTTATATTTGCCCATGTAACCACAGGCTCCCGTTGCCTGGGGGTACCACAGACTCAGCAATCCCCAGCCTCAGCTTCTTAGGTAGCTGCGATTCCAGGTGCAGGCCAGCTATATATTTTTTTGGAACTAGGTCTTACTATGTGCCTCAGGTGGGACTCAAACCATGATTTCTAGACCCAGCCACTTCATAGGTGGAAGTTTACAGGCACAAGCCACCGTGCCTGGTTGTATTCTCTTTTCTAGGTGAAATTCCAGCATTCCAGTCACCTTTCATCTTATTATTTTGTAATAAACAAAAAAAATCATTCTATTAAGTATCTATTAAATACAGGGAAGAACAATGAAAATTGTTTAGTACAGTATGTATAAAAGTATACAATAATTTTCTACATATATTAAACTTTGTCAATTTCTTGGAAGGTCAATGTGACTGGCTTATAAATACATCTAATTTAAATATACTATCTAGAAAACATGTACTAGACATGCACATGGTATTTGCTGAAACTGCTATTATAGCCTGATTGTACCATTGTTATCATTTATCACCTGAACCTCTCACATAAAATGTCCAGTAAAATGGGAGGTTGAATAAGATGTCAGTTTATAAAATATATTTTCACTCACTCATCTTATCGTCCATAAAATGAGAACATATTGCATTGATGTTAACTAAGAGATAGTAAGATACAATTGTGAGGAGACCAATGTAATTTTGAGCATAGAAATGCATATATCAAAAAAAGACACCAGTTTTTATTGAATTGGTAGGTGTTTTGTGGAAGTGCTGGATCATGTGATAGACCTATTTTTAACACTTTGAGAAACCGCTCTTCTGTTTTTCCACTGGGGTTGTTCCAATACATTCCTATCAACAACATCAAAGTTTTTTGTTTTACGGTTTGGTTTTTTTTTTAACTGAACCACCTATCCAACACTAGTTATTACTGGTCTTTTTGATATGGGCCATTTTAACAGATTTGAGACTAGGAGCTCAGAGTTTTTGAGCTGTATTTTTCTGATGATTAGTGATGATGAGCACACTTTCCCCCCAAATATTTGTTAGCTATCTGTGTTTCTTGTCTTACTCATTTAAGTGCCTTTTTATATTGTGCTTTTGTTTGCGGTTGTTTTCTTTTCATTGAATTTTATTAGTTCCTTAAAGATTGTGAGATATAAGACCTTGTCAGATGTATGACTTTTAAATAATTTCTCCAAATCAATAAGTCATCTGTATTAATTATAGTACAATTTCCTGTACAAAAACCTTTTTGACTTGACATAGATTTTCCTAAGTTTTTTTTCTTTTTTAAAAAATAATTTACTTAGACTATAATCCAGACCCCAGATGGGGACGGGGGCACCACTCAGCAGCCTAGAAACCCCAAGAGAGACCTGAGCCAGGGTCCCTTTGGCTTTGCATGCAAAAAGGAGCCACCTATCCATGTTGCCCCAGCAACCAAGTGAGTAGGTGTGACCCAAAGACTGCGCCGGAAGACCCAAATCAGCAGCAAAAGCACAGACTGTAATCCAGACTCCTCGTAGGGGCGGGGCACTGCCCAGGAGCCTACAGACCCCAAGAGCGACCTGAAGCACAGGGACTGCTTCGTGGCACTGGCGCAGAAAAAATAACCCAACAGAAGGACTAAAAACAAAAAGAACAACAACAAAAGACACCTATACTCCTCCTCCATAAGGAACCACAGAAGAAGCCTTACAGCATCTATGAACCAGAACCCTTCTTAGGAGAACACAGAATTGATGTGTTGACCAATAGGCCTATAAGGCAAAATTTACGAGAGAATAAGACAGTGTACCATAGCAACCACCTACACCTATAAAGCATGCTCAGGGAAAAAGGAACTGCCCACCCAAATCAGCAAAGGGAAAAAAAATTACTCACCTCAGGTATAGAGACAAAAAGACAGAATCAACTACAAGCTACCAGAAGACACCAATCATCATGCCAGCCAATACTAGAGCCATAGTCGCTCAATATGCGGAAGAAGTGCGAAAACAAAGCATAGGAAAGAAGAAAAAGGCAAACACCCCAGAAAACCCCACAGAAACCAATACACCATCGAAGGAAGGACAAACTCTAGAAACCAACAAATATAACATTGAAGAAATGCACCACCTTCCAGATAAGGAGCTGAACCTATATATGTTGCAAACATACAAAGAGCTAAGGGAAGAATTAGAAAAACATAAAGAAAAAGAAGTGAGCATGGCAGAGAAACTGAATCAGTTAGAAGAATAAATGCAAAAAATAATAAAAGAAAACATCAACAAAAATAAAATAATTGAAGAATTGAAGAATAAAATTGAATATCTGAACAAAATTCAGAAAGAAAGCCAAGATCTAAAGGGAGCAACAGAAAAGCTCAAAAACACAGGGAAAAGTTAGGAAAGCAGACTTGACGAAGTTGAGGAATGAATAAGTACCCTGGAGAACACCGAAATTGAGAGGAAGAAGAAAGAGAGAGACAATGTAAGAAAAGAGAAGAAAAACTCAGAGATCTGTCCGATTCCTTAAAGGAAGGAAACACGAATAGTTATGGGTGTCCCAGAAGGAGAAGAGAGACATATGGGTCCTGAAAGACTATTTAAAGAAATAATGGAGGAAAACATTCTAATCCTGAAGAAAGAAATGAAATTTGACATCCAGGAAGCCAAAAGAACACCAAAATACATCAATGAAAGAAAAACCACAGCAAGACACATCATCATAAAACTTCCAAGAGTCCAGGATAAGGAAAAAATAATAGGACTGGCTAGACAAAAGAAACAGATAACATACAAAGGAAAACCTATAAGGCTGACCTCAGACTTTTCTGAAGAGACACTCCAAGCAAGAGAGCATGGATTGATATCTTAAAAAAAACTCCAGATAAACATGCCAGCCAAAATTACTCTACACTAAAGATTTCTTCTCTATAAAGGAAGAATAAAAACCTTCTCAGATAAGCAAAGCCTCCAGAAATATACTACCACTAAACCACCACTAAAAGAAATCTTGCAAGAAGAATAAACAGACCAAAACAAGGAAGCTGATCAGAACCTCAGAATGACAACCAAAGAACCAACTTAAGGATCTCAAATATCAGTAATAAAAAAAAGGAAACCCTAACCTCCAAATGACCCTCCGAAAGTCAACAACAGAACAGCAAATATCAATCATCACTCTAAATGTCAATGGTCTAAATTCAACAATCAAAATACACAGAGTAGCAGAGTGGATCAAAAAATAGAACCCAACATTCTGCTGACTGCAGGAAAAACACTTAAACACAAAAGATAAGCACAGACTAAAAGTAAGGGACCAGAAAAAATTTCTACAAGTAAACGCCTCCCAGAAGAAAGCAGGGGTAGCCATACTAATAGCAGATAAAGTAGACTTTACGCTTAAAAAGGTGACAAGTGATAAGGAAGGATACGATATATTGGAAAAAAGGGTCAGTACATAACAAAGATATAACAATCATTAATGTATAATCACCAAATGAGGGAACACCAAAATTCATCAAACAACTACTAACAGCACTGAAAACTGACATCAGCAAAAACACATATGTGGTAGGTGATTTCAACAAACCACTCTCACCAAAGGACAGATCAACAAGACAAAAACTAAACAAAGACACAAAAGCCCTAAATGAAGATTTTGACCCTATGGACCTAATAGATATCTGCAGGATACTGCACCCCCAAAGAAAGGAATACACATTTTTCTCAAATGCACATGGAACATTATCAAAAATCAACCACACATTAGACATAAAGGAAACATTAAGTACATACAAAAATTAAAATAGTACCAACTTTTTTCTCCAATCATAAAGGCATCAAACTAGAAATCAACAATGAAAAGAAAGCAAGAAGAATGCCCAACACATGGAGACTGAATAACATGTTACTAAATGAAGACTGGGAACTGAGAAAAGTAAGGAAGAAATTAAAACCTTCTTTGAAACAAATGACAAAGAAGACACAACATTCCAAAATGTCTGAGACAGCGAAAGCATTTTTAAAAGGAAAGTTCATAGCAATACAGGCTCATATCAAAATGCAAGAAAACACCAAAGAATAACCTAATCTCCCAAGTTGATGAACTAGAAAAAGAACAACAAAAAGCCCAAAACCCAGAAGAAAAGAAATAATAAAAATAAAAGAAGAAATAAACACACTAGATAGATAGCAAAAAGATTATTGTGAACATCAACAAAACCAAAAGTTCATTCTTTGAAAAATTAATAAAATTTATAAACCCCTTGCAAACCTCACAAAGAAGAGAGAACACTCAAATAAGCAGGATTAAAAATGAAAGAGGAGAAATTACAACAGACACATCAGAAATCCAAAGGATAATCAGAGATTACTATGAACACCTATATGCAAACAAATGCAACAACCTGGATGAGATGGACAGATTCCTGGAAAGATATTACCACCCAAAACTAAACAAAGAAGAAATATAAAACTTAAACCAATCACTAGCTGCAAGATTGAAGCAGTCATCAAAACACTACCTAGAAACAAAAGCCCAGGACCAGATGGTTTCACAAATGAATTTTACCAGACATTCAAAGAGGAACTAACGCCAGGACTACTAAAACTTTTCAAAAAAATTGAGAAAGAAGAAAAACAATTAAATACATTCTATGAAGCAAACATTACTCTCATACCAAAACCAAATAAAGACAGCACAAAGAAAGAAAACTATAGACCAATTTCCCTAATGAACACAGATGCAAAAATTTTTAAATAAAATCTTGGCAAACTAAATCCAACAATGTATAAAAAGTATTATTCACCATGATCAAATGGGATTTATCCCAGGGGCACAGGAATGGTTCAACATTCAAAAATCAATTAACATAATCCACCACATCAACAAAGAGAAAACCAAAAACCATATGGTCACATCAATAGATGCAGAGAAAGCATTTGATAAAGGTCAACACCCATTTATGATAAAAGCTCTTGAAAAGTTGGGGATAATCATAATAAAAGTCATCTGTAACAAACCTACAGCAAACATCATCTTAAATGGGTACAAATAGGGAAAGAAGAACTGAAGCTCTCTTAATATGCAGATGATATGCTTCTTTATGTAGAGAAACCAAAAAAATCCACAGAAAAACTTCTTGAAACAATAAACCAGCAAAGTAGCCAGTTACAAAATCAAAACACAGAAGACAGAAACTTTCCTATATCCAAAAAGTCAAACAGAAGAAGAAATTAAAAAAAACATCCCATATACCATCACACTGTAAAAAATAAAATACCTAGGGGTAAACCTAACAAGACACGTAAAAGATTTATATAAAGAAAACTTCAAAACTCTGCTAAAGGAGATAGAAGAAGACATAAGGAAATGGATAGACATTCCTTGATCATGGATTGGAAGAATTAGCTTCATCAAAATGGCCATTCTACCAAAAGCAATCTACAAATTCAATGCAATCCCTTTCAAGATTCTAACAACATTCTTCAAAGGTATAGAATAAAAATTATAGAAATTCTTATGGAATAACAAAAGACCTCAATTATCAAAAAACCTCCTGAACAGAAAAAGAGAGAACGGAGGAATTACTATTCCAGACTTCAAACTACACTACAAAGCCATAGTAGTTAAAGCAGCTTTGGTACTGGTATAAAAACAGACAGACTAATGGAACAGAACTGAATCCCCTGAACTAAAGCCACAACTACATAGTCAACTAATCTTTGACAAAGGAGTGGAAAACTTACATTGGAACAAGGACAGCCTCTTCAATAAATGGTGCTGGGAAAACTGGAATAAGACATTCAAAAAAATGAACCAAGATACCTTCCTTACACCATGTACAAAAACCAACTCAAAATGGATAAAAGACTTAGATGGAAGACCCAAAACCATTAAATACATAGAGGAAAACCTAGGCAAAACCCTTCATGAGTTACAATTCAGAAATCCATTTTTGGCCACGTTCATAGATAGCAAAAAAAAATGAAGGAAAACAAAAAACAGCTGGTCCTACATCAAACTAAAAAGCTTTCCTACAGCAAAAGAGACAAAAGAAAAAACAAAAAGAATCCCAACCAAGTGGGAAAAAAATTTTGCCCTCCATAAAAGTGATAAGGGTCTGATAACAAAGATACACAAAGAACTCACACAACTTAACAAAAACAGAGCAAAGAATCCAGTTAACAATTGGGAGAATACCTAAAGACATTCTCCAAAGATGAAGTTCAAATGGCTATCAGGCACATGTAAAAATGTTCGCCATCATTAGCAGTAAGGGAAATGGAAATCAAAACCACAATGAGATACCACCTTACACCAAAAAGAATGGCCCACATCCAAAAAACATACAACAAGTGCTGGTGTGGATGTGGAGAGAAAGGAACACTTTTACACTGCTGGTGGGAATGTAAACTGTTCCAGCCATATGGAAAGCAGTGTGGAGGACCCTCAAACTAATGAAAATGGAGCTACCATTTGACCCAGCAATAGCTCTTCTGGGAATCTACCCAAAAGAGACCTCAATGTGGGTACAAAGGGACCCCTGTGCTCGGATGTTTATTGCAGCACTATTTATAACTGCAAGGGCCTGGAAAAAACCCAAATGCCCCAAGAGAGATGACTGGATGAAAAAGATATGGTATATATACACAATGGGATACTACACATGAATAAAAAAATGACAAATGTGATGAATTTTTGGTAATATGGATGTACCTAGAAGAAATCATACTGGCAGAAACAAGTCAGAAGGAAAAAGACAAAAACCAAATGGTTTCACTAATGTATGGACAACCAAACAAAAGTACACAACTGCAGGAGGGGACCAGCTGGAGTGGCCAGGGAGGGGAGGTGGTGGGGGACCCCCCAGGGATCACAATGATGTGAAATATATACATATATAAATAAATAATTTTAAAAATAATTAATTTACATATAAATTTCACATCTTTGTGATCTCTGGGTTCACCCCCCCACCTTCCCTGACAGTTCCCACCCTGTCCTGTTCCCCCACCACCGAGTTGAGTTGTACTTTAACTTGGTTGTTAGCTTGTTTTGAATTTTCTTCATGGCTTTTTATTTATCTTTCCCATGTCCCATATAATAGTGAAACCATTTGGTAGGATATACTTCTGAAGATTTTTTTTGTCTGAGAGAGTCTATATTTTCTCCTCATATATGAATGAGGGTTTTGCAGGATAAAGTATCCTTGGCAGGCTTTGTTTTTCTTAGGTTTGTTGAATATGTTGCTTCATTCACTTCTTGCCAAAAGTGTTTCTTCCAAGAAGTCTGATGTGAGACTAATATGTTTTCCTTTATATGTTATTGCTTCTTGCCAGCTTCACTATGTTCTCTTTGTCTTGGACTTTTTGCAGTTTTATTATTATATTGCCAGAGGCTGGGAGCTGACTAGCAGGACTCATGCTGGGACGAAGAACACTTTATTCCACTCTTATCTATCTTCAGAACACTGAAGATGGAATTGCATAATTCACATCCGGTGGGCTGCAGTTTCTTGTTCCTCCAATATTTACTCTTAATAGACCTTTCTTAGGAGATAAAAGCAAGTTAATAAGTGAATCCCTTGCCCCCAAGTATCCCATAGGAACTAGTGTTTTACCTAATCTGATTTTGCCTGAACCACTTCTTTCCCTTATCTGGAACCTATAAAGGAACTTATAGGGGATAATAAAGTGGCTGAATGATTTATACTTTCATTCAGTCCCAGCCTCTTTGGCTGTGTCAATCTCTGTTGTCCTTCCTTGTGCCCTGCATCCTGGCTCTTTACATTCTGGTGCCCAACATGGTTTTCAGTGAAACTGCTGGGGCTTGAAGACTGCCAGTGCATGGGGTCTCTTTCTCTGTTACCTTGTTTGTTTACTCTTCTTTTCTTTTCTGGGTGCTATCATGCCTTCCATGCTTACTAATGAGCTCTTTAGTAAGAGCAGTTAGTCACACCTGTTGGTTCCCCTTCCAATTGGAAGAACCGGCCTTTACTGCTTTATGCCTACATAAATGAATTCTGGCTTCTGATATGAGCCAGTATTGGCACCGCTAGTGAACCCAATTTTGTCTCTATAGTATAAGTCTATACTAGTAAGGACCAAAGACAGGTGAAGCCATTGCCGTCCATGCATGGTAAAACGAGAGAAGAGTCAAGTGACCCAGAAAGCACACAAGGGCTTTGGAACTAAGTATGGGAAATGCTTGGGGGGTGGGGGTAAGATTAGATGAGCATTTTGTTAAAGTAGTATGGCAGGTGTTAGATGCCAAGGGACATAAGTATTCTAGAAAAGACGTAGTAATGAAGATGTTAAATGCCAAGGAACATAAGATGTAAAAAATAGGTTGCATTTTTTCTTAGAATGTTACCCTGAACTAGGGAAATAATTGGCCTAGTAAACTCTGGCATCTGGGAGAATGTAAATGTAAGAGATCACCCAGGCTAGCTTTTTTCTTTCTAGTCTGGTTTATCACGCTGGTTGAAAATCCTGCCTGGTAGCTGTATGGATGCTTTCTAAGTAAAGAGACTTAGAACAAAACCCCTTAAAGAGTTCATCATTCAGAGAATAACTTTTTAAAGTATGCTGTAATTACAACAGTCTGTTAAAGAATGTTTCCCAAACAATTAATTTACATAGGTGATTCTTCTGAGAGTTAAAGTCAGCAAACAGAAATTATATTTCACAAATTCTAAAGGGAAAGCAAGGACCTGTATCCAGTGTAAAAAAATGTTTAAATGTGAGCTATTTTAAGTCAGCTTAATTTTGTGCTCACTAGTGAACAACTCTGATGGAAATAATTAAAGTCACAAAAATTATTTCCATTTAAGCCTATCCCACTACAATGGATAACTGACCAGCCAGTTTAAACTTACAACCACAGCCAGTTTAAACTTCCAACCTGTGAAAGGTTAAAACAAATAAGTACACATTTTAACTTAGGAACAATTAAAACAAAACCAGTTAAAACCTAGTTCAGTAAATGGAATTCACCAATATTTACTATTGCTAAAAAAGTCAGTAAAGATTGCTTCTTCTCAATTATCTTAGATAACACAGACAAAAAAAGAAAAGTTTAACTATACTCTGCCCTTTGTTAATAATCAAACCCTTGCATTCAATGTTACCATTGAAGAGTTCCTTTCCCAAAGATTAAAAAAACATTCCTACAATTTACCAAATATTTGTTTTCCTTGTTTTCTGGGACAATCTACCCTATAATAAGAAAAAAGTCTTTTCTCATTGTGTGACACTATATGGATGTTACGTTATAATAGGATTAACATTTAGTAGAAAGAAAGGAATATGTCTGAGATCTGTCTTTTTTGTGGCCTATATTGGTGTGCCTTTTATACTATTTAAATTACATGGTAACAATGAGCTGCCTGGCTAGTGAAGTAGATAGAGCATGACATTCTTAATCTCAGGGTTTTGTGTTCAACCCCCACAGCAGAAACTAAAATCAACTATATATTATTCGTTCAAAAATTCTCCACAATTATTATAGAAGTAACCTTTTTTAAAGTACTTTTAAATTAGACACATTTAGCTTAAACGACGGATTCTTTAAAAAGTTTAAAAATTGTTTTATATCTGTGATCATTTTGTTTTTTCAACTGATCAACTTTATTTAATATATTTATATAGGATAACAGTGGTGATTTCAAGAAATTCTTAAAAGTTTTAAGAGCATGATGTCTGTAATTATTTTGTTTAGTTAACATAATTATATAGGACAACAGCTGTGTCCTTATTTTCTCTATTGGTATGACCTATAACAATTCCTAAATAAATGACACATACCTCACCATTAATAGTAGAAGGAACAGGTAGGTAATTCTTGAATATTGATTTTTACTTTATTTCAGGCCACTTCCCAGAAAACAAGAAAAACATTACTATTTTCAGATTTGCTTTAGAGATGTAAAACCTTGTGTAGCAAGCAAATGTTATAATTTGGCATGTGTCTCTATATTAAAATTATTGGGCATAGAACTTTGGTTCTTGTAAAAAATAAAAAAAAATAGTTTACTTTGATAAAAGACTGACAATATATGTGATAATCATTCAGCAAGATACATTTTCTTTTTTGCATCCCTTAAAGTTCATGTGACGTTGTTCCTCATTCTGGAAAAATGTATCTGATTGAAATAGAAGTAAACACCTCTATACAATGTGTTCAAAAACAATTCATGAGATTGTTGCTTCACTCATATGCTTGTGAATTTCATGGCCTCCAGTGAAAGAGTAACAGAATGGAAGTTGGGTGAAGTGCAGAATCACCTGATAATCACGTATTTCTATCTTCACTGAATTCAAATAGAATTAAAAAATAAACTTTAATTTTTAGGTCACTATGAGCTCCTGAAATTTTGGAGTTGTTAGATAAGTTAAACTTCTCTAATAGGATATCCTAAAAATTGTTTTTATGTATTTTATTTTCTATCAAAATGACTATTCGTAGAAATTAAATGAAGTAGAGTAATTGTTTGTAGGTAATGAAACAAACAAACAACAACAAAATGAAATTAAGTTGCCCAAAGTGGCAATGATCACAAAAGCAAAATTAGAACATAAACCCAAGAAGTTTATTTCCAAACCCACTTTATTAAGCAGCATAGCTTCTCACAAATTTATATCTATCTTCTCTATCATGGTTGGCATGGAAAATTATTTTTTTTTAATTTCTCCCTTTTGAATCCCTGCAGGTACTGAGTCACTTTACCTTATCTGATTTATCTTTGCTTTTGTTTTGTTTGGTTTTGCTCTAATTGAAATTGTGTCAAAATTGGGCAGCAGCCTCCAATCAACACACCAAAGGAAAAAAAGCAGCACATTTAAAATGCAGCATCTGCCCAAAGACTCTTATCCCCTGCTAGTCAAATGCAATTTAAACAATGGGTTTTATTAACAAGGAAAATTAACCAGGAAAACAGAAAATTAACAAGGAAAATTAACCAGGAAAACAGAAAATTGTCTTTAATGCCACAAGTGACCGCTTATTTTATGCTAGTTACCATTTAGTCTGACAGTTCCAAACACATGTCCAAAATGATGCCCTTTTGCCCCTCCAAACCTGAGGCAGGTGCTTTGCAAAATCCAGTCTTTATTTTCTCTCTTCTCTTTGTTTCTCTCTCCAGTGTTCTGAGCTGTTCAGCTTCTCCAAGGCTCTTCAAACTTTCCCAACAAATATTGATGTAAACTCAGATTCCCAAATCCCAGCTTTCTTAGGTACCAGCTTTCCAGCCAGTTTCCATGCCACCTTCTGCAACTCCATGCACTTCCTTTACCAGTCCTGCCTTTGGCAGTAACTAGTCAAATTCTCCAGGCATGCCATCAGCAGCCCCTTGTTACCCCAGACTGCCATTCTTGCATCCAACACCACACTGGTTACTTGTCTGCTGGCCACTCTCCTACCCAGCTCCTCGCCACCACCAGTTCACTCTCCCAGGGGGCTTCTGCCTAGCCTAGTCACTTGGGCTGCTTGATACTGACCCACCATTTTCATCTCTTCCACCTTTCTCTTGGCTCATTTATGCACCCTTCTTGTGCTTCCCATTTCTTCTCACAGACCTTTCTCTCAGACCCTGCCCACCAGGACAGTATGGTGTCCAACACAATTTTCAACTTGCTCACTACCAGAGGCCCTGGCTGCTGATCCAGTCAAGTCACTTTGTATCATAATGACACATTGTTTTCTGCTTGGTTGCTGGAATTCTGTTTTGTCTAATGTTGGATGCAGCTGGAGAAAGATAAGGAAGACTTGAAATCTTTTAGGTGCAGGAAAATAGTCTTCACATCATATTGCTTTTCCCAGACAAGAATTTATGACACTAACCTTGCAATGCCAGAATCAGATTTGCCTTCTAATGTAGCCCATGAATGGTAATATCTGTGATATCTTACCTATTTTGATTCAGTTATATGTAACTTTCTTCTTCAAGTTCAGCTTTTCTGTGGACCTTGCTTCCCATGAGGTTAATTGAGTCAAAGGTAAATAATCTATGCAAAAACATGAAAACAACAAAATAAGACTGCTGGAAACCAATGGCCCTCTCGAGTTTCCTAACATGGTTTTGAATTGTATTTCATTCACATTCACCTGGATTCTTAATTTTAGAATCATCACCATTCAAAAATATCTACTTTTGCCACTCAGAATTTGTTATTACATTCATTTGAAAATATAATGAGATTAACTACATGCAAAACAAATAACTATTTGGAAAACAAAAATATGGATAAAAATTCTCATACCATTCTTATGGCAAATAACAGATACAGCAATAGTTATAGTTAAGACAGTGTACTAAGATATATAGCCAGGATATTCTTATGTTATGTAAACTCAAACTAAATAATCTTATGTAAAAAGTATGCATATAATTCATTACCAATTTCCAAAATAATTTGATCTTCAGCTTTCTATATATAAAGGTGAAATGTGCCGTAAACTTGTACTCTCATTATGAAAATGCATATAAACACACATGATCTTTGTTTCACTTGGGAATTTCCTCATTGCCATACAAGGCTGAAATACATTCAATTACTTATGAATGACCAATGATTAATGTTATGCTAAATGACAATAATCAGTTCCCTGATGGGATTTTGAGACCAGATAAATCTATTAGTATTTTCTGAAACTTTTACCTGCCAAACTAATTTGTTTTCCTGAAAAGGGCTGTTAGGGTAACAGTAATATTCATCAGAGATAGTCTTGCTGGACACCTTGGTAATAGGTTTCCAGAAAATACTATCAAGAAGAGGAATCTAAAAGTGGAGATCAATGCCTTTGATCAAGATATCCTGAATCTGACAAACCTTGCTAGAATTCTACTGAATTAGGGGCAAATTTCCTGAACTTACTTGATAGACTCTGAAATTGATAATAGAGGTTTTATTCTTTCAAATTTATCTACCACTTTCAAGTTTAATGCAGGATTTCCTCAAAGTGTTCTGAATGTGTGTATGTGTAGATTTGTGCATGGTTATGCACAAATGTGTTTATGTGTTTTCTGAATGCACACACGTATGTGTATGTGTATTATATATAGTGTAACTATATAACATACAAATATATATAGTATATTTCTGAAATAGTAACAGCAATGAATCAACAGAAACTAACAATTTAATCTTTAAACTTACAGTATATTTGAAAACATTAGACAGTTCCAGATTTTATATTGACAAGTTGGACATGCTTTGCTTTCTTGAGAATAATGACAGAAAAATATTTCTTTACCTTTTCTTTTTCTTTTGTTTGCTTTTTTGCTTTTACTCCAGAAATTTCATCTCCTTAAACACACTTCAGATATTTTTTCTGCAATTCAAATGTTTTATATATATATGTGTATATATATATATATATATATATATATATATATATATATATATATATATGCAAACTGTAAGGCAGAAATTTGAATGCATTCCTTCACAATTGATCTTTGTTCTTAAAATGATGAAAACATATTATAGACCAAGCTTTGGAGCTTCTTAGTTGATTTGCATATCCAAATTAATAGACTTGATAAGTTACTACTAGTAGCATGAACTTCCCTTACAAAGAGGTAAATTGTCATGCCAAGTCATTTATAGGACCTCAAATTACTCCCAAAAGTTTCTCAGAATCATGTAAATCATTTGATTTGCAGATCACCAATTAGATAAAGAACCTATCTTTTCACTCGGTACAGTCTTTGTGAATTTTTTATCTTTGAAAATAGAAGGGTTTACGAATCCAGTAAATGGTTAATAGGGCATTACAGTTCAGGTAATCCAGTTTTGCCCACAGCCTAGAGAGAAGTAGGAACTACAGAAGTGGGAAGTAGGAACTAGAGAAGTAGGAACTATAGAAGTTGTGGGATGAAAGCAGTAGATTTATTTTGTTCCTCCTCAGGCCAAGTACACTCAACATGCCATTTTGTTACCTGCATATAAATATGTATCAGTGCTTCATTATGTAATAGATCTCAGCATTCCAAGAGTAATTCTTTGGATAACAATAGGTATTAGATGGGAAGTGTCACCTGGATGTCCCAATTTCCTATCAATCATTTTCTAGTTTATCATTAATGTTCACTCACTTCCCTATCATACCTTTCCAACCATTTATGATATACATTATTGAATTTTTCTAATTACTGTAAATCAAATAATAACTGTTATTTACAATTCAGATATTAGGTATTTTTAATAAATGGGCACATAAAAAGGAAAGTAAAATGTGGTTGTATTCCAGCATTTATTTTGTTCATCTAATTGCCATTCCTAAATCAATTATAAACCATACTTGGCAATTCTGATTTGCCCATCTTCACATGTTGTAAATATGAATATTTTTAAAGCTAAATTGAAAACCAAATAAAACAAATGAAGTGTACTTGTGAAAATTTCAAATGTTTCCAAAATTGCAAATATATTTTCCATAAAAAGTGTGGCATTTATTTTATAAATAAAAAGAAGGGAATAGAAATCCATTGACACAATGTTATATCTATGAAGTCAATTAAATTTTATTAACTTGTTTTTAATTGAGGTAATATTAAATAGGCCCATTAGGTATTGTACCATACTGTTCCCACCACTGAATCATCTGTAGTCCACCACCTGGTAGTGGACACATGCTCCTTTCACTTACTCCTAAATCAAACACCCCTATTTTGTTTTTTATATTTCTCATGAATGAAATTATCTATTTGCCATCACCTTTCTACATACTTTTCTCAGCAAATACTTGCAGTTTTCACAAGTGGCAAGATTTAGTCTTGTTTTAAATAATTAGCTACATACATAATATTATATATTCATATATTTGTATGTGTCTATATATATAATGTGTCTGTGTATGTGTGTGTGTGTGTGTGTATATATATATATATATATATATATATATGAAGATAACATTGGTTTACAATACTGTGTGTTACCATACCACATCTACATAAAAATACTCATATCCCTTCATTATGGACAATTGTACCCCATCTCACTTTTGTTGCCTAACTCTACCCTTTCCCTCTAGTAGACTTTGTTTTGCAACCTTATTTTTAGGACTTGCTTTTTGATTTAACTATGTCCATTCCTTTATTTTATTTCACTATATTCCACATGAGTGAAATGATACAGTATTTATCTCCCTTTCTCCTTTTGAATATTTTCAATTTTCCAAAATTCAGTTTCATCCATGGCAAAATTTCCTCCCTTTTTATTATCATTTCATTGTGTATGTGTAACACATGCTTTTAAGCTACTTTTCTGTTATTAGAGACTTAGATTGTTTTTATAGCTGGATTATAGTAAATACTGCTATGATGAACATAGGAGGGCATATAGTCTTTTGAATTAGTGTTTTTGAATGATTTAGGTAGCATTTAGGACCAGAATTAATTAGATCACATGCTGTCTCTATTTTTATTACCTTGAGAAACTTCTACAGGAGTTGAAACTTTCTACATTCCCACCAAGAATGTGTAAGCACTCCTTTTTTCCTAAACCCTTGCCAATAATTGCTTTTTCTGATCTTTTTACTAAGAGCATATTAGCATATCAATGTAAGGGGACAGCTCATGCAATTTTGATTTGTTTCCCTCATGATAAGAAATAATGAGCTCTGTTTCAAGAATCTGCTGGCCATCTGTATGCTTTCTTTAGAAAATTTGCTATTTAACTCTTTTGCCATTTTTTGATGATGATATTAGTTTTCTTTTTGAGTTTCATGAGTCTACACATATTTTGGATATCAATGCTGTTATAGTTATGATATGCAACTGTTTTCCATCATTTGTTACGTTTACTTTTGTTTTAATAATAGTATATTTTTGAGTTAATTTTTGTGTAGAGTGTGACATAGTTTTCTACTTTCATTATTTTGCTTATGACTGTCCATTTTTCCTAAAACCATTTGTTGAAAATATTATTTCTGCATTACATAATCTTGATTCCTTTGCCTTAATTAATTATTAATTGTCCATATACATTTAGACTTATTTCTTGATTCTTAGCCATCTTTCATTTATGTGCCTTTTTTTTTATTTCAACACCATACTGTCTTCATTTCTATATTTTTGTTATAAATTTTGAAATCTGGTAAGTACAGTATGCTTCCATTTTTCTTTACTTTTTTCAGGATTTCTTTAGTTATTCATTTGTTTTATTTGGTTCCACAAAAACTTCACTGATGTTGTTTTATTTCTTTAAACAATATTATTGAAATTTTAATAAGGATTGCATCAGATATGAATATTGCCTGGATAAGATTGCTGTGTAATCAGTGTCATCTTCCAGTTTGCATTGCTGATTTATTTTAACAATCCTCTTGAATAACTATTTCCTCTCTTTGTTTATGCAAATCATGATATAGTTCTCTTTGTTTATGCAAATCATGATATAGTTCGGTGCAATAGTAAATTTAGTTAATTTATCTTCTAATTGTTTGTATTCATATGTATGCAATCATAAGTATATTTAATTTTTATCTGCTACTTCACACTGCAGTTATTTTTCTAATAAGATTTTAGTGGAATCTTTATGGTTTTTGATCTATATTAGCATGTAAATATTAATAGTTTTACTTCTGTCCCAAGTATTAGTAGTTTTACTTCTATCCCAAGTTGCTTACTTTTTACCCTCCCTTGCCCAATTTCCAGAACTAGAATTATAAAGACTATGTTGATTAATATTGCTGAAAATAGACAAAATTTTTTCTACTACATTTTAGAGGGACAAAATCTTCATTGTTTAAATGTTTCAGTATGATGTTGGTGATTTTGTAACATGATCTTTTACATGGTAAGATACATTACTTCAATACATATTTTTGAGATTTTACAAAAATGTATCTTGGGTTTTTTCCCACATGTATTCTATGCATATATTGATAGGATCTTATATGTCCTTATTGGTTATGTGTCATTGATTTGGAAAATTACATTGATTTGTAGGAACTGAACCATACTTACATCTCT
>PVHY01004543.1:59943-93103 GCA_004024945.1 Uropsilus gracilis
TTTTTTTTTTTTTTTTTTTTTTTTTTTTTTTTTTTTTTTTTTTTTTTTTTTTTTTTTTTGTATCAGAGTAAGAGTAATCTAGACTCCTTCAAATGTTTTTGGAAGGAAATCTTCCTAAATATTTTGGAAGAGTTGAGAGGGATAGGAATTAATATTTCTTCAATGTTTTCATAGAACTCACTAGTGAAATCATTTGATTCTGAACTTGTTTTTTTTTTCTGAAACATTCACTTATTATTTTTATTATCTTGTTGGTTATCTGTAAAATTTTTCCAGTTTTTTTCTGATTGAGTCTCAGAAAACTGCATAATTACAAAAAATGTAAAATCCTTATAGATATCTAATTTACTATAATTAAAATATTCATATATTTTATGACATTTTGTTGTTTTATATACTTATTTCTCAAGTTATTTCATAGTCCACTTTTTCCATTTTTAGCTATCAAGAAATTTGTTGATTTTATCTGTTCAAAGCACCACTTTCAGTACCATTGATCATTTGAACTACCATTTTCATTTGTTTTATATCTTTTCATTATTCATTTTTATCATTTCTTTTACCTCTAGTGGTTTTTACTTCATCGTTCCCCTCTTTTTATACTACTCCTCGGTACAAGTTTAGATTATTTATTTGAAATTTTTCTTTTCTGTTTTATATTACATATGTGACTATTACATATATAGAGATATAGTCATTTATATTCATATCTATATATGTTTTATTTGTTATGTATAGATATATATCACATATTTATAGATAAATATATGTATAAGTGTATCTATAGATAATAGATATATACCTATAAATATATCTATATTGCAATGTATATCAATATAGAAATATAACTATATATATATACATCTAGATATATTTCTATATGTATAGCTATATATTTAGATATAGACATACCAATATAGCTATAGCTGTATAGACATATTTATATATGATATATATCTATACTCTATATCTATATATATCTATTTACTGTTTATATTTTTAGCATAAAATTTGCACATGATTATTTTGAACTTTTCCTTTGATTGTGTTCATCTTTAGAGCTCAAAGGTAGTAGCATATTAGATAGTAGCATATTGGGTTTTATTTTCTGATCGAACTAAACTTTTGATTGTTGATTTCTGTTCATTTATATTATGGGTGAATGTTATATATAAAAGGTTGCTATTGACTTTTTATCTTTAGTTTTTATTTATCTTTAGTTTTTTATTTATCTTTAGTTTTATTTATTTGACCTTATATCTTTAGTTTTATAGTTTTATCTATTTGGTTTTTCAAATATGTTGAACCATCTTTGATATAAATAGAAATCTTTCAAAATTTCTTTCAGTTGAGGTCTTTTATTGTTAATTGCATTCTTTATTTCTCTAGGGTGATTTCATTTTTATTTCACCTCAAATATGCTATATTATAATGTTCTTTGCTGGCAGTATATATCAGTGAGGTGTTTTTTTTTTTTCAACATATTATTCAATATATTCTTGCCAAAATTCTGAAGAAAGTCCGAGGGTACCTTTATATGTTAATTTATTTTTCTCTAAACTGGTTTCAATATACTGGGTGTCTAACTTTTCATGGTTTCTGTACTGTGATTAACTAGGTGTCATAATAATGTATACTTCTATTATTATTATCTCAACTTTACAGACATGAACATGCTGTTCCTTTACTAGGTTGTGACGTTGACTACTAATATTTCTTGAAATAATTTTCCCCACTCTATTTTCCATTTTCTTTCATTACTAAGGTATTCTACAACTTTCAACTTACAAAGTGGAGAAATGTAATATTTTGATACTCATAGAGTTGAAAGTGAAGACACTTCCTAAATCACAGTGAGCATTACACTCCTTATATTAATTAAACTTCTGGACTTGAATATTATCAGTGAAGAAAAAAAATGAATATCGTCAGAATCATTGTTTCTTAGTTTTAAATATTTCTCCAAAATTTTTTTATTGTCAAGTGGCTACTGACAAATTTATGAAAGTATAGGTTAAAAGAAAAAAATGCAATTTAGAATTTGTTACATAATAAGGTGTTGGTTGTAAAAAGGAAATAATAATCTCAACTTTGTCATCTCTATAAAAATATGTGGCAATTAAGTCCTTAAAAAATGTAAATTGCCCCTAATAAGTTTTCCATGTGCTATCAACTCAGCAAATCTAGAAAATAATACTACATTGCAATCTGACTGAAATAATAAGTACTATCATTTAAATTTAAAATGCTACCAAAGCAGTGCAAAACAATGCCAAGCACAGTGTCAAGGCACAGGGTCCAAGGTGGGGGACAGGTCATCATCAGTGGGTTCACATCCATATGCACAATTAATTGACCACTAATATAAGACACACAGTTCAACAACAACATGGTTTAATGAACAGGAAATGGTGGAAAATAATGTGATTTAGGAACAAAAGTGTTCAGTTTTATTACTCCAGACAATTTCTATGGAGTCCAGAAGTACAAACCAAAGTCTGCTCTGAATACAAGTTGCAGGGCTATGTATCTCAAGGCACTTAATTACAATCTGACATCTGGATCAAATACCATACCAGAGACAAGACTCAATATCATCAAGAAGAAGTGTCAGAAAGCCAGAGATTCTGAACAGCATTTAGTTAGCCACTAACAGCTCTTTGACACACTGTCCAAGGTTCTTGGTGTTCCCCGTAGGAAACTTCAGAGGCAGATGCAGTCTTTTTGTTTTCTCAGAAGGTCTATGGAGATAAGGAAGTGTAAAGAGTTCAATGAAAGTTGTCTGCTGCTGCTTCTTTCACTTCAGAGCCTATCTGCTAATTTTCTCTTCTTTGAACTTGGCCTGGTGAATCCTTCTTCTTTGAAAATTATCCAATGAATCCTCTCTTTAGAGCCCATCAACTCACTGATTCTACCTGGCTCTTATTCTGCTTTGTATACTTTTTAGGCTCTCTACCCTACAAGCCTAATTGGAGCATCTTCAATCCGTAGATTCAGATTTTATCATTCAGTAATAATCAGATCATTTTACAATATTAATCTGAATAATTAACTCAAAATTGAGTGACAGCTGGAGAGTGTGAACCTCATTGGTCAGTTTTGCTTGAATCTGATTTTTTCACTTAGATCCTAGAGCTGATATAAAAGGGAAATGTCTGGACCCCGTCCTAGCTGTCCTGCATGGTTACATTAGATCAGGTTAAACTCATGGTTCTGTGGGCTCCAGAATGGCATGGCCGGAGAAGGCCTGCTAGGGTCAGGGGACTGGGCATGTCTGCATATGGCAGGCTGAGGCTGTCATGCCTCAGCCCTAGCAAAGTTGCCCTGGTTTCTAGATGCCATGGGAATCCAGTTACAAATTGAAATTAGAACAAATTCAATTTTATTTTTCTAACATTAGTTAGTTTCAATTCATCAAGGGCATTTTCTATCATTAAAGGTAAAATGTGTTATTTATATGTGCATGTGTGTGTTGACTAAATTACACAGGCATATAACAAAGAAAGTTTGGTCACGAATATTCTTTTCCATGTTTCTGTTGAGTCAATATACCTGTATAATGGCATTCTGTAAATTTTTTCTTTTAAAAATATTTTAAAGTTTATTTAAACTATACGTATGTAACTGAGAAATTCCAAGAACTACCATGATTGTTCTTACAGCTATTTGCAGATCTATCTCTTCTGTTGAGAATATATGGCAAAAGTTTTCCTTATTGTTCCGGACACATCACCCTCTGCACCATTCATTTTTCCGAAGACAGAAGTAAATGGCACAATTTGTTCTCAAACATGACTAACGGTTTCTAAAATGTGAGGAACCTCAAGGTATATGGGCGAGGAATAAATAAGAAATATGGGACAACAAATGTGAATCTATTATGAAACTTTCTCTCCTTTTTCTAAATAGAGAAGCTATTTTTACAGCTATACTTGATAAGAAATGGCATTAATTACTAGTTCAAATTATACCTGAGAAATCTTTAATATCAAAGTGATTTCTTATTTAGTTGCAGTCAGTACATTTTTTCTATTTTTTAATTTTTCAAACTTTATTTATATATAAATTTCACATCTTTGTAATTCTAGGGATTCACCACCCCACAACCCTCACCAATCCCCTCTTTTCTCTCCTACCCCAAGATGAGTGATTCAGTTTGTGGTTACCTTGTTTTGACTTTTCTTTATGGCTTTTGGTTATTTTTTTTCCTATATCCCATATACTAGTGAAATCATTTGGTTTCTGTCTTTTCTTTCTGACTTGTTTTTGCTAATATGATTTCTACTAAGTACATCTGTGTTATCATAAAATCATCAAATTTGTCATTTTTAATTGATGAGTAATATTCCATTGTGTATATATATATATATATATATGCCACATTGTATATATATATATATATATATATATATATATATATATATATATACCACATTTTTTTTTATCCAGTCATTTGTTTTGGGGCATTTAGGTTGCTTCCAATTCCTTGCAATTATAAAATTATAAAAAGTGCTACAGTAAACATCTGAGCACAGGTGTCTCTTTGTAACCATATTGAGGTCTCCTTTGTGTAGATTCCCAAAAGAACAATTGTTTGGTCAAATGGTATTTCCATTTTCAATAATTTGAGGGTCCCCAACACAGCTTTCCTTAGGGGTTGAATCAGTTTCCATTTCCACCAGCAGTGTAAGAGTGTTCATTTCTCTCCACATCCATGCCAGCACTTGTTGTTGCCATTCTTTGGATGTGGCCATACTTACTGTGTAAGGTGGTATCTCATTGTGGTTTTGATTTGCATTTCCCTTATTGCTATTGCCGTTGAGCAATTTTTCATATGCCTGTTGGCCATTTGTATTTCTTCTTTGGACAAGTGTCTTTTTAGTTCTTCTCTTCTCCCCATTTTTTGATTGGGCTTCTTGTTTTGCTTTGGTTTAGTAGTGTGAGTTCCTTCTAGATCTTCATTATTAAACCCTTGTCACTCTTGTGGAGGGCAAAATATTTTTCCCATTTGGTTGGGCTTCTTTTAGTTTTTTCTGTTGTCTCTTTTGCTGTACAGAAGCTTTTTAGTTTGATATAGTCCCATCTGTTTATGTTTTCCTTCATATTTTTGCCATCTGTAGAGTTTTCCAGAAAGGAATTTCTGAATTGTAATTCATGGAGGGTTTTGCCCAACTTATCCTCTATTTATGTTATGGTTTCAGGTCTGACATCTAAATCTTTATACATTTTTATTTGCATTTTGTACATGGTGAGAGGGAGTTGTTTTGGTCCATTATTTTTTTTCCCATGTCTTAGTCCAATTTAACCAGCACTGTTTATTGTTTATTGAGGCTATCTTGTTCCAATGTAAGTTTTTCAATCCTTTGTCAAAGATTAGTTGACTATATATGTGTGGTTTTAATTCCGGCCACTCAATTCTGTTCCATTGGTCTGATTGTCTGTTTTTGTAATAGTACCAAGCTGTTTTAGTTATTATGACTTGGTACAATAGTTTGAATTATGAAATTGTAAATCCTCTGTCCTTTTTTTTTTTTTTTTTGGTCAGAAGTCTTTTTGATATTTGAGGTCTTTTTTATTTCATATGAATTTCAGTAACTTTTGTTTTATCTCTTTAAAGAATACCATTGGGATTCATATAGGAATTTCATTGAATCTTTAAATTGTTTTTGGTAGGATGGCCATTTTGATGATATTAATTCTTCCAATCCATGAGCAGGGACTGTCTTTCCATTTCCTTATGTCTTCTTCTATCTCTTTTAGCAGCATTTTAAAGTTTTCTTTGTATAGTTCTTTCACAAGTTTGTTAGGTTTGTTCCCAGGTATTTAGTTTTTTGGTGCAATGGTGAATGGGATGGTTTTTCTGATTTCTTCTTCTATTTGACTTGTTTGCATATAGGAAAGCTTCTATCTTCTGTGTGTCGATTTTGTATCTTGCTACTTACTGAACTTATTATTTCAAGCAATTTTTCTGTGGATTTTTTTGGGTTATCTATATAGAGAATCATGTCATCAGCATATAATGATAGCTTCAGTTCCTCTTTTTCTATTTGTATCCCTTTAATGTCTTTGTTTTGCCTTATTGCCCTAACTAGAACTTCCAGTACAATGTTAAATAGTAGTGGGGAGAGTGGGCATCCTTGCCTAGTTCCAGATCTTAACTGGAATGATGTTAGTTTTTCCCCATTTAGGATGATGTTTGCTGTAGGTTTGTCAGATATGGCTTTTATTATGTTGTGGTAAGTTGCTTTGATCACCAGTTTTTCAAGGAGTTTGTCAATGGACTTTGTCAAATGCTTTTTGTCAAATGCTTTTTTTTTGCATCTATTGATATGATCATGTGTTTTTTTTTCCTCTTTGTTGATGTGGTGTATTATGTTAATTGATTTCTGGATATTGAACCATCCTTGTGCCTCTGGGATAAATCCCACTTGGTCATGGTGAATAATGCTTTTTATGCATTGTTGGATTTGATTTGCTAGGATTTTTTTTTAATTTTGCATTTGTGTTCAATAGGGAAATTGGTCTATAGACTTCTTCCTGGTGCTGTCCTTATTTGGTTTTGGTTGAGTGTGATGTTTGCTTCATAGAACGTATTTGGCAGTTTTCCTTATTTCTTATTTTTTGGAAAAGCTTTAGTAGTGCAGGCATTATTTCATCTTTGAATGTCTGATAGAATTCATTTGTAAGCCATCAGGTCCTGGGCTCTAATTTTTAGGGAGAGTTTTGGTCATTGCTTCAATTTTGCTGCTTATGATTCATTTATTTAAGCTCTCTGTACCTTATTTGTCCATTTTTGATCCTTGTATCTTGTTAAGAATCTGTCCATCTAACCCAGGTTGTTGTATTTATTTCCATATAGTTGTTCATTCTAATCTCTTATTATCCTTTGGATTTCTTTTGTGTCTGTTGCAATTTCTCCTCTTTCCTTGTGGTTCTATTTATTTGAATTTTCTCTCTTTTTTCCTTTGTGAGCTTTGCAAGGGGCTTATCAATTTTTAATTTTTCAAAGAACCAGCTTTTGGTTCTGTTGATCTTCTGGATAGTCTTTTTGGATTCTAATTTGTTTCTTCTTTTATTTTTGTTATTTCTTGTCTTCTGCCAGGTTTTAGGTTGTTTGTTGCTCTTTTTCTAATTTTCTGAGTTGTTAGAATAGGTTGCAATTTGGTTAGTTCCTTGGTTTTTGATGTATGCCTGTATTGCTATGAACTTTCCTTTTAGATATGGTTTTGCTGTGTCACAGACATTTTGGAATATTATGTCTTCTTTGTTGTTTATTTTGAAGTAAGTTTTAATTTCTTCAATTATCCATTTTTCATGTAGTAGCATAATAAAAAAATAATACACCAATATGAGTCCACAATATGTGATTTGATTGTGAATTGCTATCATCACATTTACAAAATCCAAAATGCAACAAAATAACATATGAAGAAGTGAGAAAGTGTTACAAATTCTTATGTGAAGAAATACTTAAGATAGATTAAACCAACTTTAACAGAGATGTTAGGTTCAGCAAACCAGCCTAAATTAAAACTGCTCCTGAAAATGAAAGGAAAATATGAGTTACAATGAATGTAAAAGGTGAAAGATTTACATGATCTGAAGAGAAACCAGAGTATATGAGAGTCACAATGAATGTAAGGATTGAAATCTTAGCAGAATATCAGAAAATGTAAAAATAAACAAATTAGATATTTTAGAATGTAGAATTATATGAGAATTTAAAATATATACCGAATAAGCTAAATAAAAGGATGAAAATGGCTAGAGTCAGCAAATTTCAAAAAGTATTTATTTAAATTGTTCAGCAAAGAACTATGAACAATAAAAGTAATATTTTGAAAGAATTAGATTCAGCTTACTTCTCAAGACAATAAAGTTTTTGAATAAAATTTTCTGAATTGACACTAAACTTTGAAATGCATGTGACATGTTGTTAGCTATTGAACAAGCAGTTAAGTAATATTTACCTATGTGAACTTATTTTTTAAACAGTATTCAACAAATGTACAGTTAGTTACTGCATATGTTTAAAGTTATAAAAATTATAGGAAAATTATCTTTTCAACTGTATCTGAGCATTACATTATTTAAGGTTCATTGAAATTGAAATTATTTTAGCTGAGAAAGAAAAATACATGCTAGTACTTTTTTTTTTATTTGAAAATTCATGTTATTGATTTGTCACATTTGTGCATTAATTGATCCCTCCTCCTCCCTCTGTAGCCCTGCTCATATCCCCCCTCCAGTCACTCCATCTCCTATTTTTCTGCGATTTGTTAGTTGGTTAAGTTGATGTTCAGTTGTTGGTTGTTTGGCCTGTTGTTCTCTTCCGATATCTGGTAAATGTGTTGTTGTTGTTGTTGTTGTTGTTTTGCATATATATGTATATTTACATATATATATTACATTAGTCCATTATTGTGTACCCCAGGGCTTTCCCACTTCACTAACATTGTTTACTATCCTGATCTTTTATGCTCTTCACCTCCCCTATCTTCTTCCCTCTCTTCCTCTCTCGCTCCATGGTTCAGTCCCATTGGTTGTTTTCATTCTTTCTTATTTGTTTGTTTGTTTATCCCTATATCTATCATATAAGTGAGACCATGCTGTACTTCTCTTTTTCTTTTTGACTTATTCCTGCTTATATGAGTCTTTCTGGTTCTATCCAGGTTGCTGCCAATGACATGTGTTTGTCTTCTTTGATGGCTGCATAGTATTCCATTTTGTATATGTACCATGTTTTTTTTTAACCAATCATCTGTTTTGGGGCATTTGGTTTGTTTTCAATTATTTGCAATTGTAAATAGGGCTGCAATGAACATGTGCGTACATGTGTCATTTTGAATTAATGTTTTCATGTCCTCTGGGTAGAATCCTAGTAGTGGGATTGCTGGGTTGAATGGTAAGTCCACTTTCATTGTTTGAGTGTCCTCCACACAGTCTTCCATAGTGGCTGGGCCAGTTTGCACTCCTACCAGCAGTGTAATAGAGTTTCTTTTTCTCCACATCCTTGCCAACATTTGTTATTGTCGGTTTTATTTATATGGGCCATTCTTACTGGTGTAAGATGGTATCTCAGTGTGGTTTTAATTTGCATTTCCCTGATTATTAGTGATGTGAAGTATTTTTTCATATGTCTATTAGTCATCTGTATCTCCTCTTTGGTGAAGTGTCTTTTTAGTTCTCCCCATTTTTTGAGTGGGTTTTTTGCTTTGTTTTTGTTGAGCTGTAGGAGCTCTTTGTGGATCTTTGTTATCAGACACTTGTCACCTGTCTGGAGGGCAAAAATTTTCTCCCAGTCAGTTGGGTTTCCTTTTGTTTTGTTTATTGTCTCTTTTGCTGAACAGGAACTTTTTAGTTTGATATAATATCAGCTGTTTATGTTTTCCTTCATTTTTTTGTTGGCCATAGTTGTTTCCCCAAATGGATTTCTGAGGTGAAATTCATGAAGGGTTTTGCCCAGGTTTTCTTCTATGTATTTTATGGTTACAGGTCTCCCTTCTAGGTCCTTTATCCATTTTGAGCTAATTTTTGTGCAAGGTGTGAAGGTGTTGTCCTGGTCCATTTTTTTACAAGTTTTGATCCAGTTTTCCCAGTACCATTTACTGAAGAGGCTATCCTTGTCCCAGGGTATGTTTTTTGCCCCTTTGTCAAAGATTAATTGACTGTATATGTGTGATTTTATTTCTAGGTATTCAATCTGATCCATTGGTCTGTTTGTCTGTTTTTGTACCAGTACCATGCTGTTTTAACCATAATGGCTTTGTAGTACAGTTTGAAGTCTGGAGTAGTAATACCTCTATTCTCTCTTCTGTTTATCAAAGGGGTTTTGGCTATTCAGGGTCTTTTGTTGTTCCATATGAATTTCAGAAATTTTTGTTCTATCTCTTTAAAATATGTCATTTGGATCTTTATTGGAATTGCATTAAATCTGTAGATGGCCTTTGGTAGTATGGCCATTTGATAATGTTGATTTTTCCAATCCATGAACAGGGAATGTCTTTCCATATTTTTTTGGTTGTTGTTTTTTTGTTTGTTTGTTTGTTTTTTGAGACTAGGTCTTGCTGTTTTTTTTGCCCATGGAACCCCAGGCTCTTATTGCCCAGAGTACCACGGACTCAAGCAATCCCCAGTCTCAGCTTCCCAGGTAGCTGGGATTACAGGCACGCACCACCATGCCCATCTATTTTTTTTTTTTTTTTTTTTTGGAACTACGTCTCGCTACGGGCCCCAGGCGGGACTCGAACCACGATCCCTAGCCCTGGCCACGTCATAGGCTGAAGCCTACAAGCACAAGCCACCGTGCCTGGCCAGTCTTTCCATTTTTTTTACATCATCTTCTATTTCTCTTAAGAATGTTTTATAGTTTTATTTGTATAGGTCTTTTACGTCTTTTGTTAGGTTAATTTCCAAGTATTTGATTTTCCTTGGTTCAGTGGTAAATGGGGTGTTTTTTCTAATTTCTTGTCCTTCTGATTCTTTGCATATATGAAAGCTGTTGATTTTTGTGTGTTGATTTTGTATCCAGCTACTTTACCAAATCGGTTTATTATTTCAATCAGCTCTTCTAAAGTGTTAAGAACATTTGTTTATATATATGTAAATATAATAAATAAAAAAATTAACATGAAATGAGCATTTAATTAAAGACATTATTTGATTTTGCTTTACCATTATTTTTAGTTGTTTCTAGTTTTCTTTGATCTTTAAATATGTCAGTGTCAGGAAAAACAAGGCTGTGTTAATATGTTAGATGAGAGAAAAATACAGATGTCAACCAATGAAAACATGATCTTGAATTAGATCCTATACTAAGAGGAAAAAGCATATGAAAAGGATAGTATTGCTGGTACAAAAATCAGAACATAGATTACAAAATAAAGACAGAATGTCATATTAATTTTAAGCTTCATAACAAAATAAGAATTCTTAATACTATTATTCAGCCATATTCTATAAGCTTGATACATGCTCTAAATAAAAGGAAAAATATCAAAAAGGTAAATAAGTTAATGGTGTAAACAATGTAATTTTAAAATATTTTGACAGTTTTATTCCTAGCTCAAGTATAATCATGTGCATTTTCAGGGAAAAAAAATCTATTTTAAATTTCAGAGTAGATCATCACAAAATGTAATTACTTTAGCTTTATATAAAATCATATATATATACATAATATGTATATAAAATCATATATATACATAATCTTTATATAGTATATAATATATCATATATAATATATATAATTATAACATTATAATATAATATATCTTTTTATATATTATATAATATATAATTCATATATGATTTATTATATATTATATATACTATATTATTATACTATATACTATAGTATAATAATATTATATTATTATATACTATATATTGTATACTATATTAAATTATATATACTATATTATTATACTAATTTATCATATATCATATATACTATATTATTATTATGTTATTATATATAATATAGTATATATAAAATATATATAAAATACATAAAAATACAGAAGAATGGCATTAAAAAACACTAACACAGTCTTAAAATATATTACTTTTTGTTCTACAGTGGTTTCAACAATATAAATAAGACAACAGTTATACAGACAATAAAAACAGCATATTTAAGTCTTGTGTAATTGATACAGAAATTTGCCTTAAAGATTAGCTGCCTAAAATCTACAAATCATCTGAAATTCTAAGCAATTATTTAGAGTTCAAATTTTTTGCCTCTATAACTAAATAATTACCTCAAAACCATTAAAGAATATGAAAATGAAAGCTTGCATTCAACTAATGAGACCACTCAGCAGTGGGTAGTAATGAAGCTAGATTTTCTTTTTTTAAACTGATATCCCAGTATACTCTTTAGTGACCAAATGTAATGCTATATCTGGTAAATAAATAAATAGATAGATAGTTAAATAAATAATAAATAAATAAATAAATAAATGATCATTTTAAAATTGTTTTAAATTCACCTAAAATTTTCCAAAAAATTAATAATCTCATTTTAGTATTCTAATAATGGACATTAGGTGTATTTTTTATAAGATAGTGATAATTTAATATTTCTTAGAATTTTAAGTTTTCAGAACATCTCATTATATGCTTTTAATAAATATTCCTTAAAAATCTACTTAGTCCAGATAATTATTTGGTACATATCAATGTTTCTCTATATAATCTATATATCTATATATAGTTATATATAATTTTTGATATAGATATGTATGAAAAATCATTCTTTTCCTATCTAGTTTGACTTTCATATTACCTAATATACATGTGTGTATAAATGGTTATAAAAACATCTCTGAAACATTGATTTCTTCTAAATAATGTATATTATATATTAATATATATATATCATGGATTATATATAATTATTTAATATATATTGTTGATACATAGGTTGTAGATATATAATCTTAACATCATAAAACTACCTTTTATTCTATGTAGCACAATGCATAATATGCATAATGATATTTTGATACTTTGATAATCTTCACAACATATGAAAGTCACATCCGTTTTTCCTAACCCTTGTTCAATGAAAAGCATATGCACATCTTTAGTATTTAAGTGTCAAGAGACATATTCTATTATTGCGATATCTTCTTGACATGCATTTAAATAGAATATTTAATATTATTTTTGAAAAGAAAATATTTAGAAACAGTCAGTAGAATGTCAATCCAATCATTATATAACCATAATAATGGAAAATTTTTAAATTTCTATAAATTATCAACAGATTGCTAACAAAAATATTATTGCTTATTATACTCAACAGTTCTATATAACATATACAACTATTTCTATTTATTACAAATAAATTAAACTATAGCTCATGTTGTCCCAAAACATATTATTGATGATACACACAAAATTCAATATCCTGTCTACAGTCCAAGTATTATGTTCTGTTGGTCTCACCAAAGATAAATTTCATTTTTACATCTAAATTTTTTTTGAAGTAAGAAAGATGTGAAACATGTTCTTAGGTTAATAATGTCATGAGAAAAGAAAGTGTAAGGACTTTAAGTTGAAGAAAATTAGACTTTTATTATCCAAATGAGAAATTGAAGAGTCTTACATTTTAAAGGCTATACTCATGGCAATTGGTTAATTTGTCCTTGGGTGTTGTCATTAATTGCAGAAGATTAAGGGGTCAAATAGCAGGAAAAGTTTAATTCTCAGGGGCAAGAAGATAGAGGTAATGAATAACATATAGTTTGCCCGGCAAAAAGTTGAAGTAGAAAATGTGTATTTTGGAGATTGTTCAGTTTGACTTCATAAAAAAAATGATAAAAATATTGGTTTTAAATGTGGTATGTGGAAGTAGTCTAATTCTTGAGCTGGAGTGAAATGAAAGAAAATATTATATGGTATTGGCTTAATATTGTCCTCATGGGAGATGAAGGAACTGTGTCAATTTAGTGAACAAAAGCCATATTTCCTATGTATTCCCTGATCAAGAAGAGCTGCAGAACCCTGTATTAGAATCCAGACAATGACTGGGCATAGTGGCACATGCCTGTAAACGGCAGCCTAGGAAGCTGCGGCTGGGACCAGGGATCACGGTTCAAGTTCCATGGGGGGGATGTAGCAAGACCTAGTTCCAAAAACATATAGCTGGTCATGGTGGTGCATGCCTGTAATACCATCTACCCACTTACCTATGCTGAGGCTGGGGATTGCTTGAGTCTATGTTACCATGGGCAATGTGAACCTGGCAAATTTTTTCCACAGGCAAAAATAGCAAGACCTAGTCTCAAAAAAATAAATAAATAAAATAAAAAAGATGGCATGACCCAAAGAATTGGTTATAATATCAGCAATAAAAAAATGTGTAGGCCAGAAAATATTAAATATTCCAAGAAAATTCTTAGGCATTTTCATAGACTTCTGGTGCACCATAGAATTGCCGTAAAAGGAAAGATGTTAATCCCTAAGAATGTTAATCCCTAAGAAATATAATAACAAATATCTCCATTTACAGATGATTTGGGAGGACATTTATCACTCTTTTCCAGTTCAAATTTTCATTTGTTTATATCACAGTCAACTTTTTTTTAATTTAAATTTTATTTTTCTTATTGTTTGCTTACTTAGCTCATTTGTCAACATTCTTATTGCCACATTTTGCTCACTGCTATGCAGCAAGGCTAGACCAGGCAGATTCACTGTTGACATGGATTTAAAAAAGGAGATTCTTAGAGACTTTATTATCCTGATATGCCCTTTATGCAAAGACAGGGGCAGGCAAGCAGGCAGGCAGCATAGAGAAATTCTAACCCTGAGATAGGCAGAACAGCAACTGAGGCTCCTAGCCCCGTTTAAAACTGCTAAGGGCTGCTAGGCACGAAAAGAATACATTGTTGTAAATGCAAGGCCCATCTGTTTTCTGGTAACACTCCATTTTATCTTTAAATGTGACCCTTGTAGTAAAGAATATTTATCAAAGAACTAAACACTTTATATACATAGATACAAAGATTAATGTGAAGCAATAAAATAAAACAACCTATTTCAAGGCACAAGGCAGAAAGTATTGCTGGAAGTTTATTCCATGCAATGCCTAGGAAAACTCCATACTGTTGAAGGAGTTATTTCATGCTACTTGGATACCATTTCTGCAATCGATTTTGTATTATTTGGACAATATTCCAAGTGCTCAACCAAGAGTGGTAAATTAAATTCCATATTTGAGAAAGGACGGAGTTCTGAAATGTATGATATGAGGCTCTACAAAATTGTTGTATCATCAACCATTAAAATAAAAAGCATTAAAATATGTGAAAAACATTAGCCCAGTGGTGACCTGCACCCTCTTTGTTAAAACTCTTGGCCACTCATGGATTTCCTTGTTTATCACAAAATAAAAAACAACCTGACATTTCAGCAGCTGACATTTGTTTTCCCTCAAGGGAGAATTCAGCTTCCAGTAAAAGTCAAGCACCAATTTCTTCCATCAATTGCTCAAATTCCTTTCTTTTTTTGATTCATTGGTAACAATATTGTAAAGTACACAGTTATTTATGGTTTATAGCTGCCAATATGTTTATATAGGTGAATTTTCAATCAGATGAATGAGCCTCTGAAATTTTCTTCTGTAATCATAGGAACTGTGTATGTTAAATTGTAAATACAGTTTCACTGTTTAATTTCCGTATAGACCAAATTCTTGGTAATTATAAAAAAGATGAACAAAAAACCCCAGGAATAAGCTTATATTAAACAATTAAACATTATTTATATTATAAAATTGGAGGGCGATATAGTAATAAATATAAAATAATTTGCAAGAAAATGAACATACGATACATATATAAAGACTGTTAGTAAAGAACATAAAAAAAAACCTGAACAAAAGAAGAAGTATGGCATGAAGTTGGATAGGCAAACATAAAAGTAAGCTTTTCATCACTCTGTATTTAATATATAATATTAATACAGCTTTCATCACAATCTGTATAGAATTGCTTTGGCTGCTTTTGATTTGATAAATTTCTAATCAGATTATAGGGAAATAGATTTATGAAATAGTAAAATACAGTGAAAAAGAAAAGTATGTGCACACAATGTATTAAATTAATTAAAAAAATTTATTAATTAAAACAGTAAACTTGAGAGTTATAGTGTAAGAACAGCTTTACAAAAAGAGAATTTCCAAATGCATAGTATTAGCAAGGGATTCATTATGAGCTGGTGTTTGTATATACAATATTCATGTATAAGTTCTGCTTTATGTACCTTCAATTTATGTATATTCCCTTTCAACAATACTTTAAAGGAAAAGTAAAAAGAAACAAAATATATCTTACCATGTGGATACACTGATGCTATTTTTTTTTCATATTTGGAGGGTAGGCATAGAAAAATGAAGCTATGTATTCATGCCAATGCAAATAATACAAAACTAGAGTACTAAATCTTCCAGATTTGAACAACAAAATTGCTCAGTGCAATATTGATTAATTAAATAAGCAAAATTTCACTGTTATATGCTGAATTACCATAGAAATTAGTAATGCTTTGATTGCACAAAACTGAGTTAGAAAATAACTTTAGGGAGTGAAGCTGTGATCCCAACATGGGCAGTGCTATTTGTTCATAAAATTTTGGCAAAGAGTTCTTCCTTCTTTTACTTTGTGCAAATCTTGAGAAGCCCTGATGAATATGTGGAATTAGCTCCCCAGGTTATTGTTTACTGTTTCAATTCCTGGGTTGGGAAGAGAAAATGGATGATCAGGAGGGTGTGTAAAGGTAAATTGGAGTCTCAAGTGTTCAGGAGGGGAAAGGGAAATAAAAGAAGATAAAAGAAAGGAGCAAAGACTTGGGGACACAGACTTTTGGAAAGGAGAGTGGAGGCAAGTTTGGAGATCGCTGAGGTTTTGGGTTCCCAGAGCAAAAGGACCCAGAAGCTGAGACTTTCAGGGCTTTCCTAGTGTTCAGGCCTGGGGGGGTCAGGAGCTATGTGGAGGAGAGGTGACCCTGATGAAGTACTGAGCCACTGTACAACCCTGAGACCCAAGCCAAACCTCACATGTTGGGGATTCACCTGATGTTGACTGGAGTGACAGAGGACCAAAAGACAAAGATGTAATTTATCTTTTGAGCTACACTAGGGCTGAGGTAAATCCTACCAGCTTTCCAAGGAGCAGAATTGTGGTTACTCTCTGTTTGGGATATGTGTGAGGGTGTGGACTGTTAGACACTTTTAGTTTGTTTTTCCCTTATCTGTAAAAAAATCTCTAAGTTTACCCTGAGTACTACAGTTTAAACTCTGGGCAACTGCTTCTCTACAGGCAGTGTCAGTGACAAAAAATAAAAGGGAGTGTATATAGTCCCTTACCATAGTAACAGGAAGAACTGGGGGAAGAAACAACCTTTAAAAATTTCAAAAAAAAAAGAAAAACCAAAAAACATTATCAAGTTTACAAGCTGACTTCTCTGAGGAAAGACTATAGGCAAAAATAGAATGAGTGATGTATACTTTGCGATCAACACTGCCAGTCATGAGTATGAAATGTAAAGACTTTTTCAAACAGAAATTGAAAGTGTTGGTAAACAAACACTGGACTTGTCCTACCTGTAAAATTTGAAAATGTAAGAAAATATACATTAAAGAGCAACTTCTAAATCATTAATTTAGAAGGGTCATTGGTAGAAGGTAGAAGGAGTTTTCCAATGGTAGAAGGAGTTTTCCAAACTTGATCCTCTGTATAGCGATGAGAAATATGAAAGGTGTTAGTTAGTTGTTGGTGCTTTTGTCAGTTAAGCTTCTTGAGCATTTGACAGACTGTTGGGAGTGTTGGCCAGATAAAGAACTGAGATTTGGTTAGTTAAAGCTACTGGGCATTTGGTAAATTAAATTATTTCTGATTTTAGTCGTTATATTTGGGGGACATCTGATATTTAAATCACTGACGAGAAAGGTTGGAGACTTTGCACTTTTTATGTATTATTTTTGCAAGAATCTTGGTCTTTGCTTAATGTATGCTATTTGAATTAGGACAGATAACATTGGCAGAATGCCAAAGTATTACCTTCTCTCTCCCTCACTTATTGCACAAATGATTCCGATTTATTCCTACTTAGTTTCACATTGTGCATTTGCTTTTGAGTCATATCCTGCAGCCATAAATACATTGATAATCACATTAGTTGCTCAGTTTCAAAAGGACCTCTCACATCTTAATTGAGGAGAATAATAAGCACCAAAATATGAACAAGGAAATAAATAAAACCTGAAAACTAAAACTTAGTGTTAATTTTAGACCCCCCAAATCTCAATAATCATATTAAATATAAATGGAATGACTCACCAATCAACAGGAACATAGTGCCTTGTTAGATCATAAAACAAAACCCAACGTTCTGTTGTCTCCAGGAAAACCATTAGAGCTCCAAAGATAAACACAGGCTAAAAGTAAAGTTTTGGAAAACAATTCAACTAAAAAATGGAACCCAAAGGAAAGAAGAGACACCTATACTCAGAAAAAAATAGCATTCCAGCTAAAAATAAACAGTTATGTGAATATGTAATGAATAAAGGAAACAAAGACATAGCTATAAAGACATAGCACTCATTAATATGTGTTCATCAATAAAGTAGAATAAAAATATATAAGGCACTTATCAAATCTGAAAACACACTGTCATCAACAAATATAGTAGCAAGGTATTTCAACATCCTACTTTAATTAATGGACTGATAAATCAGACAGAAAATAAACAGGGAACAAATTATTACAATCAAAAATTTAAAATAGGTTTAATAAAAACAAATAGTATACAAAAATGAACAATTATGACAGGAAAATTTTAAGAAGATTAACAAATAGCTTGACAAAAATAAAACAATAAAATCTTTGTCAGGTAACCTTGAAAAAAACCTTAATGAATTTTTATTAAATATCACACCTAATAATATTTTGTACCCTTTCCCCAGAAAACTGAACACACATTCTTCTCAAGTGCTCATGGACATTTACATGAATTGACAACATATTGGGTCCCTGAATTATAAATAAGTTCAAGAAGTTTGAAATCATATGAAACACCTCTGACATCAACGTTAATAAAAGCAGAAATCAAACACAAAACAAGAATAGGGAAAACCTCTACTATGTGGAGACATAAAAACTTACAACTGAGTTAATAAGGAAAACAAAGAAAAAAATAGAAAATATTTTGAGACAAATGAATACAGGAACACCACCTAGCAGAACTTATTGGACATAGAAAAATCAATACTATAAGGAAAATAAAGAGCAAGTGTGGATAAAGAGACAGGAAAGATGAAAGACTGTGTGCCTATAATGTAGAAGATATAGAAATAGATGAACAAACAAAAAATTAGAATAGAAGAAAGGAAATTTTAAATATTAGCTTGAACATACAGTAAAAGTGAAAAGTCTAACAGATTAATATAACAAAAAGCTGGAGAAACAGGGCTGTAGTCATGGGCTATAATATCTATATATAATATCATATCTACATATAATATCTACATATAATATCATATCTACATAGCAGGGGGTTAAAACTGACCAAACAGCAATGCCACAGTAGAAGAGATGTTTTGATTTTCACTCACTCTTACAATTACAGGACATATCAGACTATTCAATTTTCTAGGAGAATTTTTTTCTTTTGTCAGAGACTGTTCTATAATTCTCTCCCTTTTTTGGGGTACTATGTTTGGTTTTGAGACTAAGATGTTAGTCTCATAGAAGTGTTGAGAACTTTTCTCTCTAATTTTTTAAAAGTGTCTTAGAAGAATAGATATTAGATCTTCATTGGTTAGACAAAATTCACTGGAGAAGTCATATAGTTCTGGGTTTTTTCTTAGAGAGGCTTTATATTACTATTTAAATTTGAGTCCTTTTGTTTGGACTGTTTAAATGCTGTATTTTACCCTAGTTTAATCTTGGAAAGTTACAGGACTATAAGAATTTATATTTTTTTGGTTATCTAATTTGTTTGAAAGGAGATTGTCAGAGCAGTTTTTTATGATCCTGTGTATTTCTGAATGTCTGTTGTAATGTCTCTGATTTCTGATTCTGTTTCATATTTTTTCTCTTCTTTTCTCCCTTAACATAGCTAATGGCTTTTTATTTTTTTTCTGAAAGCCAACTCTCAATTTCACTGATCTTTTGAAATGTGTTTTCATTGATCATGTGTTTTTCTGAAGTTCAGTGCCCATGTATTATGGTTTATTGCAGAATTCACTCTATGTATAATACCTCATACTATATAGCATGTGGTCTGTGATGATGCTTTATCTAATTTTTATTTCCATACAATTTCTGAGTTTGGTTTTAGGTATTAATATATGATCTATGATCTATTCATAAAAATATTCTATGTGCACTGGAGAAGAAAGTTTTCATTGCTTTCATCATGGAAAACTCTGTAAGTGGCCAGGAAATATAGATAAATAAATTCTTCATGTAAAGTCTTTATTTCATTTAACATTCTTTCTGGATGATTTCTCTTTTTGTCAGTGATGTGATAAAGTCTACAACAATCACTTCATATTTGTTGATATATTGTTTAGTTCTGTTAAGAGTTACTTATGTGTAGCTAGGTGTTCCTATTTTTTTGAACGTAAATAATGATAAGCATAATATATTTCTTGGTGATTTTTTCCTATATAATTTTACACTGTCCTTGTCCATAAGCACATTTTTTAGTTTAAATAAGTTTATAAGATATAAGGATAGCAGGTTCTGATTTTATATTTATTTTACTGACATGATTTAACATATTAATTAATTTGTATATATCCTTCTATCTATTGGAGAAATCCCCATGGATAAATGTGGATAATTACTAAGAAATATTATTTAAACAGTTTTGCAAATTATTTGTTGAAGATTTATATACTGATATTCATCAGGGAAATTAATCTATTATATTCTTTTACTGTGTTGTTTATATTTTAAAATGTTTTTACATAAATTTTATTATGTTTGCATACATCACTCATGTTTGTAGTTATTGCTTCCCTTTGTCATGGTCCTCCCCTCTGGTCATTCCTCTCTAGCTGTTCCAGTTCCTCTGGAACTCCAGTTCCTGTTCCAGTTCCTAGAACTCCAGTTCCTCCCTATTTTTTGGAGTATCTATTGCCATAGTGTTATTTTTTTTCTTTTGGCATAAGTTCCTTTTTAAAAATTATATATATATATCTACATATATGTACTTATATATATGTACATATATATATAGCTCACATCATCGTAATCCCCAGAGGTCACTCACCACCTCCCCTCCATGACTGCTACAGATGGTCCCCCCTCCCATTTTGTACTTTTGTTTGTTTATCCTTATATTAGTGAAACCATTTGATTTCTGTCTTTTTCTTTCTGACCTGTCTGCTAATATGATTTCTTCTAGGTACATCCATGTTACCACAAAATCATAAAATTTGTCATTTTTAATTGATGAGTAATATTCCATTGTGTATGTATACCACATCTTTTACATCTATTCATCTGTTTTGGGACATCAGGGTTGCTTCCATGTCCTTGCAATCATAAATAGTGCTGCAATAAACATCTGAGAGCAGGTGTCTCTTTGTACCCACATTGAGGTCTCCTTTGGGTAGATTCCCAGAAGAGCGATTACTAGGTCAAATGGTAGTTCCATTTTCATTAGTTTCATGGTCCTCCACACTGCTTTCCAGAGTGGCTGGACCAATTTCCATTCCCACCAACAGTGTAAGAGTGTTCCCTTCTCTCCACATCTATGCCAGCACTTCTTGTTGTCTGGTTTTTTTTTTTTTAATGTGGTCCGTTCTTATTGGTGTAAATTGGTGTCTCATTGTGGCCTTGATTTGCATTTCCCTGATGGCTAGTGATGTTGAGTAATTTTTCATGTGCCTGTTGGCTATTTGTATTTGCTCTTGGAGAAGTGTCTTTTTAGTTCTTCTCCCCATATTTTGATTGGGCTTCTTGTTTTGTTTTTGCTTAGTTGTGTAAGTTCCTTGTGGATCTTCATTATTAAACCCTTATCACTTTTGTGGAGGGAAAAAAATGTTTTCCCATATAGTTGGGTTTCTTTTTTTTCCTGTTGTCTCTTTGCTGTACAGAAGCATTTTAGTTTGATATAGTCCCATCTGTTTAAGTTTTTCTTCATTTTTTTGCCATCTGTAGACGTTTCCAGAAAGGGATTTCAGAATTGTAATTGATGGAGGGTTTTTGCCCAAGTTTTCCTCTATGTTTGTTATGGTTTCAGGTCTGACATCTAAATCTTTTATCCATTTGATTTGAGTTTTGTACATGGTGTGAGGATGTTGTCTTGGTTTGTTTGTTTTTTTTTTTGCAGCACAAAAATTTTCCCAGCACAATTTATTGAAGAGGCTATATTTGTTCCGATGTAATTTCTTTCCTTCTTTGTCAAAGATTAGTTGACTCTGTGTGTGTGGTTTTATATTCGGGCAATCAGTTCTGTTCCACTGGTCTGATTGTCTGTTGTTGTACCAGTACCACGCGGTTTTAATTATTATGACTTTGTAGTATAACTTGAAGTATGGACTAGTTAGGCCTCAATTCTCTCTTTCTTTGTCCTGGAAGCTTTTTGATATTTGAGGACTTTTGGTTTTCCATATGAATTTCTGTAATTTTTGTTCTCTTTCGAAAATATCAATGGAAATTTTTATAGATACTGCATTAATCTATAGATTGCTTTTGGTAGGATGACTGTTTTGATGATGTTAATTCTTCCAGTCCATGAGCAGGGAATATTTTTCCATTTCCTTATGTCTTCTATCTCTTTTAGCAGCATTTTAAAGTTTTCTTTGTATAGTAGTGTCACCTGTTTTGTTAGGTTTATTCCCAGGTATTTAAATTGTTTTTTGGTGTCATGTTAAATGGGATTGCTTTTTAAATTTCTTCTTCTTGGCTTTTTGTGTGTAGGAGGGTTACTGACTTCTATGTGTTGATTTTGTAACTGGCTACCTTACTGAACTGTTTTATCATTTCAAGGATTTCATCATTTCTGTAGATTTTTTTTGGGGGGGTTCTCTACATAAAAAACCATATCATCCGCATATAATGATAGCTTCAGTTCCTATTTTCCTATTTGTATCCCTTTTATATATTTCTCTAGCTTTATTGCCCTGGCTAGAACTTCTAGTACAATATTAAAAAGTAGTGGAGAAAGTGGGCTTCCTTGCCTGTTTCCAGATCTTAATTGGATTGATTTTAGTTTTTCCCTATTTAAGATGATATTTGCTGTAGGTTTGTCAGATATGGCTTTTATTATGTTGAGGTAAGTTTTTCATTCCCAGTTTTTCAAGGGATTTTATCATAAATGGGTGCTGGACTTTGTTGAATGCTTTCTCTGCATCTATTGATATGACCATGTGTCTTTTGTTTTTCTTCTTGTTGTGGTGGTGGATTATGTTAATTGATTTCCAGATGTTGAACCATCCTGTGATCCAAGGATAGATCCCACTTAGTCATGGTGAATAATGCTTTTTATGCATGTTTGGATTTGATTTGCTAGGATTTTGTTAAAAATTTTTGCGTCTGGGTTCATTAGGGTAATTGTTTTATAGTTTTCTTTCTTGATGCTGTCCTAATTTGGTTTTGGTATGAGTGTGATGTTTGCTTCATAGAATGTGTGTGGGGGCTTTTCTTCTTTCTTGATTTTTTTGGAAGAGTTTTAGTAGTGTGGGTGCTATTTCCTCTTTGAATGTCATCTAGAATTCATTTGTAAAGCCATCTGGTCCTAGGCTTTAGTTTTAGGGAGAGATTTTATGGCTGCTTCAATTTTGTTGCTTTTGATTGGACTATTTATATTCTCTATTACTTCTTTGTTCAATTTTGGGTAGTTGTATTTGTCCAAGAATCTGTCCATATCATCCAGGTCGTTGTATTTGTTTCCATGTAGATGTTCATAGTAGACTCTGATTATCCTTTGGATTTCTTATGTGTCTGTTGTAATTTTCCCCTTTCTTTTATGATTCTGTTTGAGAGTTCTCTCTTCTTTGTGAGTTTTGCAAGGGGTTTATCAATTTTATGTATTTTTTTCAAAGAATCAGCTCTTAGTTTTGTTAATTTTCTGGATAATCTTTTTGATTTCTAGGTTATTTATTTCTTTTTTAAAAATTTTTATTATTTCTTGTCTCCTGCTGGGTTTTGGCTTTTTCTGCTGCTCTTTTTAAAATTTTTCGAGTTGGAAGTTAGGTTATTTCTTTTGATAGTTTCGTGGTTTTTGATATGGGCCTGTATTGCTATGAACCTTTCTCTTAGATTTGCTTTTGCTGAGTCCCAGACACTTTGGAATGTTGTGTCTTCTTTATCATTTGTTTTGAAGTAGGTTTTAATTTCTTTGGTTACCCATTCTTCATTTAGTAGCATATTGTTCAGTCTCCATGTATTGTAAACTCTTCTTTTGTTCTATTCCTTGTTAATTTCTAATTTGATGCCTTTATGATCTGAGAAAAAAGTTGGTATAATTTTTGTGTATTCAAGTTTGCCTTGTGTCCTAATATGTGGTTAATTTTAGAGAAGGATCCATATGCATTTGAAAAGAAAGTGTATTATTTTCCTTGGGGATGCAGTGTCCCCTTGGTCTAGGTCTTTCTTTAAAACTTTTGTGTTCTTGTTTAGTTTCTGTTTGTTGATCTGTCCCATGGTAAGATTGGGGTGTTAAAGTCTCCTACTACATATGTGTTTTCATCAATATTTGTTTTCAATTCTACTAGTAGCTGTCTTATGAATCTTAGTGCTCCCGTGTTTGGTGAATACATGTTGATAATTGTTATGTCTTTTTTGTGGGTTGAGCCGGGAACCATTAGGTAGTGGCCATCTTTATCCTTTGTCACATTTTAAAATTTTGAAATCTCCTTTGTCTGCTATGAGAATGACTATCCCTCCTTTTGAAGGGGGGGGCTGTTTGCTTGTAGGATTGTTTTCCATCCTTTTGCCTTCAATCTATGCTTATCTTTCAGGATTAGATATGTTTCCTGGAGGCAGCAGAAACTTGGGTTCTGCCTTTTGACCAGTCTGCAACTGTGTCTTTTGACTAATGAGGTAAGACCATTGACATTTAGAGTGTTACTGATGTGTGAGTTTATAGTGTTGGTTCTCTGGCAGACATTTTGAGGTTCCTTTGGTTTCTTATTATTTTCATTCTATTTATTATTCTGAGGCTTTGGACTTGAGCTTCTTGCAAGATTTCTTGGAGTAGTGGTTTGGTGGTAGCAAATTTCTGGAAACTTTGTGTGAGAAGAATCTGATTTTTCCTTCATAAAAGGACAGCTTTGCAGGGTAGAGTATCTGCAAAGCTACTGGCTCTTTTTGTCTTGGAGTTTTTTGAAATAATGGCTCCATTCTCTCCTTCGTTGGATATTTCTCGTCAGAGAAATCTGATGTCAATCTAATGGGTTTTCCTTTGTAGGTTATTTGCCTCTTCTCTCTAGTCATTCTTCTTATTTTTTCTTTATCTTGGGTTCTTGGAAGCATTACAATGATGTGCCTGACTGTAGTTTTTATTTCATTAAAGTAGCTTGGTGCCCTTTTTGCTACCTGTAAGTCTATTTTCATTTTGTTTTTCAAGTTTGCAAAATTGTCTTCCATAATGCACTTAAGTCTTTCATTTACTGTGTCTTTCTCTTCTCCGTTTGGGATTACAATTATTCTTATATTTACTTTCTTTAATGTATCTGATAGATCTCTGATTTTTTTCTTCTGTCTTCTTACTTTTTTTCCCCTATTTTTCACTCTTCATTTTCTCTATTTCTGTATGCCCCAGTATGCATTCTTCTATTTCTTCTAGTCCTTTTGCTTCCCGTATGTCTATTTTCATTTCTTTCTTCAGATTTGGGAAATTCTCCTTCATTATTTCAATTAAAAACCATTCAGATCCTATGTCTTTCTCTTCTCCTGGGATTCCAATTACTCTTATATTTGTTTTCTTTAGGGTATTTGACAGCTCTCTGTTTTTTTCTTCTGTCTTCTTACTTTTTCTCTCTTTCTTTATTCTCTCTATTTCTGTATTTTCTAGTGTGCTGATTTGTTCTTCTATTTCTTCTAATCTTTCCTGGCCTTTCCCTGCATTTTTGAGGACTTCTATAGCTCCTCTTGTGAACTGTATCTTCTGGAGCTTCTTATTTAGGGTTTCAATTCCATTCTTCTGTTTGTCAATGATATTGCTCTTTTTGCTGCATTCTTTTCTATAAATTTCTGCTATTTTTTTTAGTTTGTTGAAAGCTTCTAACCTCTTGATTTCTCCTTTTTATCCCCCTCCCTGGACTCTTTGAGTGCTTTGATCATGTTGATTCTGAATTCTTTGTTTGACATATAGAGCATTTCTTCCATACCATCCATGTTTGTTTCTACAGATTGTTTATCCTTTGGTAGTGAGTTATTTTTCTTAGGGCTTGCTTAATTATTTGTATTCTTCCTCCTTCCTGTGTTTTCCCTTTGGGCTTGCTCCACAAATTGAGTAACTACTGCTCTAGTATTTGATGGTATGGTGAGGCCTACCATTTTGTGGTTAATTCTGGCTTTGTGCTTTTGTTTCTCTGGTGGTTATATCGTGTTTCTGTTGGCTATTTTTGGGGCAAGTTGCTTTTCAGAGAGTGGATGTGGTGAGTAGATGTGGTTTCTATTGTATTGTCTCTCTTTTTCATTTTTTCTCTTCTTTTAGACTGTTGGGTCTTAAATATTTTTCAGTGCCCCTGAGCAGGTGGTATTATTTAGTGGTATGTCTAGGGCTTGTCATATAAACCTTTTTGATTGGGGTGTTTTGACACTCTTGAGTAGTTAATTTCCAGGGTCATGCAGTGGTGCTGGTGCTTCTGGGCTTCTGGAGTGTGGGCTCTCAACAGCGCTAGTTGGATTTCCCTGGGCAGGTAAAACTCAGTCCTGGCCTCAACCTGTTTAGCTGAGACCAATTAAGATGCAAAACTCATGGTGGTCCCTCCCTATCTCCCAGGTATGATACCTTGGCAACTGGAAGCAGTCTAGTACAATGCTGGAGCCCTCACCTGAGCTGCTCTGGGTTTCTGGGCTGTGGGCTCTAAACAGTGCAAGTTGGATTTCCCTTGACCAGTAAAACTCAGTCTGGTTACTTTTACTTTTTTGAGGTATTCAAATCATATTTCACTTCTGTCCTTTATAACTATTTCACGTGTTCTAGTATTGATTTTGCATTAGGGTCTTGCTGAATTTACTTTATGATGGTCTGTGTTTTGTCCCTTTGAGCAATCTTACCTCCAAATCTTTATGACAGGTCATAAGTTTTATTCTCTTCTAATTACTCCTTTATGACCATTTTTAGATGTGTTTTTTCTTTGCATTTACTGTTCTCTTATTTCAAAATGACCCCTTTAACTGTTTCCTATGTTGCTTAATGTTGAGAAATTATAATTTTTCTATTGAGAGAAATTCCTTCATCCTTATGAATTAATTGTTTATGTTTGTAAAGGATTCTGGCCCAGAAGTATTTTTTTATTTAATAACTTTAAATAATTGCTGCCAGTGTTTGAGCTTATAATATTTCTATTGAAATGTTCATTGGAAATCTTATTTGAAATTCCTCTTAAGCTTCTATGTTTTTTCCTTTTTGTTTTTAGCATTTTTCCTTGTCTTTGAATTTCCATGAGCTTATTACAATTTGTCTTGGTTTGTATTTCTGGTATTATTTTCTTAGAAATTCATTGGGCTCCAGAAATAAAGATGTATGAATCAATTATGAAATTAAGTTTTTTTTAGTATTTGCATCTTTAAGCAACTATTCTCTTTATATTCTTTTTATGAAATCTCCATTATATGGATGCTATTAATTTCTGAGTTGTGCCAAATTGCTCTCATACAATTTAAAATATTTATTCATCTTCTCTATATTCTTCCATTAATGAGTTTACTGACATTGTTTCTAACATACTGATTTTTCTATGGCTTCTGTTTGGACTTCAGGCCCTCAATTAAATACTAGAGTATTTATTAAATACATTACTTCCTACTATTGATACCTCATATTTTCTTTAATTTGTTATTAATTCACACCACTTTGTTTTAAATTTAAATGAGCTCTTACCTTAAACTTTTTGTAGCCATGTTCTATAGTTCTACTTTATAAACCTTCTCATAGAGTTTTTGATGCAACATTTTTACAATTTTCTTTGCATATTTAGCCTTTATGGTTTATAATAAGGATAGATTTAGACTTTTGCCTGTGCATCTTTTTAAGTAAATTGAGATTTGGTACTAATATGGTGTGATAAGCATAACAGGGTAGGTTTTAGGATCACAATTTACTCCCATCAGATTTAAATTGTCTACTTCTGATAATTCCTTGTAATTTCAACCAAGTTGTTATTACAATAATCAATAATTTATTTCTTTATACTGGCATATAGTATCACAAAGTGTATAAATATATATAGCTTATATATATAGTAAATCCTGTGTGTATATATATATACAAACTGTATATATGTATGTATAATATGTATTATATATAACATGTATATATTAGTATGTATTAATATGAATATAGTTAATGTGTATTATATATGTATATAACATTAATATATGTATATGTATACATGTATATAATATAATTAATACATATTACAAATATATACAATATGTATACATAGTATATATATTATATATAACAGTTATTAGTATATCACACTATAAATAAAGTTACATATTTTATATTATTATAATTACATAGTATATATAATTTAATAATTTTGCATTCTGGCAATATATACAGTTTAATTATTTTAGGAGTGCAAAATAAATTAACCCCAATCCCTTGCAGATACTTTTTAGATTGGATGAGTAATCTGAACAGTATCAGATTAATTAACAATGAAAAAGCAATAAAATAAATGACAAAATATTGCACATGGCTGCAAATTTTACAGGCTAATGGAACAGACCATACATAGAAGAAAACATAGGCAAATCTATGACAACATAATCTTCAGTGATATCTGTGGATTTGTCTCCAAATCAGGAGAAACAAGAGAATATAAACAACTGGGGATATTTTAATTGAAAACATTCTGTACAATTAAAGAATTTATTGCTAAAAGAAAAAACAAAATGGAAGAAACAAAATAAAAAAAACATTCACACACAAAAGAAAACTCAACAATGTGAAAACAAAGAACACAGACAAGCAAAGGGTGAAAGAACTAAAGATGCTCTGCTCCAAGGAAGACATATGAATGACCAACAGGCATATTAAAATATATATATGATCAATATGACTTATTGTCAAAAATTGAAATGAAAATCCCAATTAGATCTTAAACATGTGTTAATGGTCAATACAAAAAAAGACAAGAGATATAAAAAATTGATTATGATATGGAGAAAAAGACAAATGTTACACTGTTGAAGAAAATGTAGACTGGTACAGGCTTTATGGAAAACATTATGAAGAATTCTCAAAATATTGAAAATGATATATATACACAATATAATATTACATATCAATTAAAAACAATAAATTTGAGAATTTTATGGTAACATGGATGTACCTAGAAGAAATCATATTGGCAGAAGCAAGTCAGAAGGAAAAAGACAGAAACAAAATGGTTTCACTAATATATGGACAATCAAATGAAAGTAAATGGGAGGGGGAACCAGCTGAGACAGCCAGGGAGGGGAGGTGGTGAGTGACCCTCAGGGAGTACAATGGTGTGAAAATATACATATATATTTTTCAAACAAATAAAATTCTTGGGAGTGAACCCTAGACAAGACTACATTTTATGCAGCAGACTGAATTTTTGGTGTATGGACTCAATGAGGAAAAAATATATATATTTATTAAAAATGCATTTAACATAATCCAGAAATTTTACTCCTAGGTGTGCACCTAAATATTGCAAAGATGCAAATTCAAAGGCAAATTATGCCTATCTCCCATATTCATCATAGAAAAATCTATATTTACAATTGCTATGTTACAGAAGCAACCTAAAGGCCTAATGACATTTATTGTATTATTTGCTTATGTAAAAAATGAGATATTTCTCAGGTAATAAGGTAAAAAATGGAGTGAGAAAGAACTCTTTCCATTTATGAAAACATGAATGGAAATGGAATGATGACAAGAAAAGTAAATCAGAGTAGAAAGGCACATACCAGATGATTTCACTAAAATACAGAATATCAAAAACATGGAAATAGTGAAACTAAATGAAAACAAACCCTAGAAATACAAACTGCAAAGTTAAGATTGAAAGAAAGAAAGAGAGAAAGAAAGACAGGCAGAAAGAGTGGGTGAGGGAAGGAAGAAATGAAAGAGGGAACAAAATGGTCTGGGATGACACATTATGGGAACTTTCATAAAGGAGGTTGGTGTGGTAATAACAAACATTAGAGGCAGTGTGAACCTATTTCCCTAAATCATAGGGTTGTAAACAAATGCTCCCTCAATAAATAATTTAAAAACACAATATCTCTAGAGACACTCGCAAAATGATGGAATGGAGAAACTGAAATCAATCTTCTCCTAAAATTAACTTTAAAAAAGAAAAATAAGACATTGTTAATGTGAGATCTGGACATGCCCACAACATGCAGAACACAGAGATTAGAAGCAACCATTCCCCTAAAAAATAGCTTAAAAATAGGATAGTAGTCTGATATAAAACCCCAGAAAAACTAACTTTAACTTTTACAACAGGTCAGCAGAGCAAACCCAGGAAGATCAAAAGCCAGAGAATGAAAACCCAAAGGCATCAGACAGCCCAGAGATTGGCAGCACCTCTGGAGGAAGCCCCAATTTGACTATTAGCACATCTCAGAGCAGGCACCCACAGTCAGCTGAGACTACACAGTCTTCACCATCATCATCATCACCATCATCACCTCCAACCATGATACCTACTGACTCCAACTTGGGACACCTTGGTTGCTGGGAGGACTCAAAAGATAGAAACCATTCACCAATACTGTTGCTACTTACAGGTCCTCCAGAGTCAGCTGTCATATTTTCCATCAGCACACCACAGAGCAGGCACCCACAGGCAGCTGAGAACACATTGACTACAGGTGGGGGCACTTAGGGGGACAACTGGGAGACTCATGGGATGGAGGCTGCATGCTACCATGGCTGATGTTCACAGGTGGGAAGCCCTTGACCATGCTTCCAACAGGGCACAGGAGCAGAAATCCCCTCTTCACACACCCACTTCATTAACAGTCCCAAAAAGCTCAGCTGGGAAGTAGCCCTTGCCAAGCTGAGGAAAGTTCTTCCTTCACACACTCTTGAGTAAGCTCAGTCAACAGAGCAGTCAGCAAGGGAGTGCCCCTTCCCTCACTGAGAAAAAAAATTGCCCCTTTCCCTACATTTTTCTGGGGGGGCATGGGTTGATTTTGTCATTTTTTTGGCCTCTATGTGTGTCCTTTTCTTTTTGCTTTGTTTTTCTCCCTCACTGTCATTCTTTCTTCTCCTTTCCTTTATGTATTATTTTTTAATTTTGTTTCTCTCACTTTCACTTCTTTCTTCTCCTTTTATCACTCCCTATTTTTGCATTACTTTTTCTTTTCTATCCCTCACTTTTTCTTTTTTCTGTTTTCTTTTTCTCTCCTTTTTCCCTTTTGTCAACTATCCTGGAGCCACAACTTCAAAACAAATACACTCTGGGATGAGCAGCCCACTGAGTTCAATGGTTCCAAATTGAGGGTTATAAACTAGAGGGACCTGAAGATAGATATTCACTCCAAGCAGCATACAGGCATCTCACAGAAGACTGATTCCTACATTGTGTTTATCAGGTCAGCCTATCATATAGAACCCCAGAGTATGACAGGGTGAGGTGTGGGATCAATTCCACTCCATTTAGTGGGTGTTAGACAGACAGGAGGAGATCCTTGGGCAAATCATAGCTCATATTAGCATTTTTTCCACAGCAGAAGAGTGCCCAGACTGGAGCTTCTCAAAAGCCCCACACTCAAGCCCCTCTTGCAATATCATTAACCTGGGAATCCCACCAACAAGCATCAAACACCCAACAGTCATATGGAAACAACATATGTTGTTTCTATCTCTATCTTAATTTTAATTAAGATAATTAAAATCTTCTATCTCTAATTTTAATAATCCAGAACTGGATACAAGTGATCAAAAGTCCTACCTGCCATCAGCAAGGGTCCAGATGACAGGAGTTGAAGAAAGAATGACAAGAACCTGAACCACTACCCCTACACACCAACCACATCAACATAGTCACTAGACAGATATATCCACAAACTTCAAGAAATCATGCCTCTAGCATCAGTGATACAGGGGTATCACAGGCTAAACAAACCTGAAGGCAAACTATGGGACAGAATCTAATCATAAATAATACACCACAAAAGGAAAGACACCTGAAAACAATGACACAAACATAGGTAGATAGGTAGATAGGTTATTACAACCTAACTGAAACACTATTCAGAAACACCATAATTAAAACCTAGAAATACTTAAGAAAAAAGACAGAAAAGTAGAGAAGGGAAAGAATGATATGCAAAATACAATCAATAAAAGAGGAATGGGAATATAAATTTAAAAAATTATATGGAGGATCTTAAGAAAATCCAAGAAGAAAGACTAGAATAAATGGAAGAATAAATCAATACTCTTGAAGGTTCAGAGGTAAAAGGACTCCAAAAAGAAATGGAGGGAATGGTACAAAAGAAGACTGAAAAAACACTCCAAGAATTATCTGACACCATGAGAAAAGGAAACAAAAAGAGGGAAGAGAGACAAAGGAACTGACAATATTCTTTGAAATAATTGAACAGAACTTCCCAAATGTGATGCAAATAAAGATAACAGGAAGCTAGAAGAACACCAAACTACCATAATGGAAAAAATAGAAACTACTCTAAGACATATAGTACTAAAACTCCCAAAAGTCCAAGACAAAGAGAACATATTGAAGCTGGAAAGAGGTAGGAAACACATAACTTATAAAGGAAAGTCTATTTGATACACATCAGACTTCCCAGAAGAAACTTTAGGCAAAAAGAGAAAGGAGCAATATTCAACATACTTTAAGAAAAAAAAATGCCAACCAAGGCATACTTTATCCTGCAAAGCTATTGTTCAACTGAGGGAAAAATATGAATATTCTCAGACAAAATGTCTACAGCAATTTGAGTCAATTCAACCCCTTTCCAAGAATAAGTATAAAAAACTATAAAAATTTAAAGCAACAGAGTAATGATCAAGAATAAAGTAACAAGGTAAGGAATAGAAACACAAAAAGGTGAGCAAAATAACAAGTACAGATGTCCACATATCAATAATAACCTTAAATATTAATGACTAGGCACACAGAAAGACACAGAGTAACAAAATGGACTAAAAAACAAAACCTATTGTTCTCTTTTCAGGAAACACACCAAACTGCTAAAGATATACATAGATTGAAAAAGAAAAGCGTTGAAAAACATTCCTGCAGGGCATGGGGGGCACATGCGTGTAAGATGCAGCCTAGGAAGCCATGGCTGGGGCCAGGGGTCACAGTTTAAGTCCCGCCGGGGGCACATAGCAAGATCTAGTTTCAAATCTAGTTACAGGCAATGTGAACCTGTGGTTCCACAGGCAAAAATAGGAGACCTAGTCTCAAGGAACAGAGGGAGGGAGGGAGGGAAGG
>PVHY01004544.1:0-92912 GCA_004024945.1 Uropsilus gracilis
AGAATGGGTGGTAATAAGAATAATGGTGGTATCAATTTCAAGGTAGCGTTTTGTTGTTTATATTTTTTTGTTTTGTTTTCTGATTTTATTTTATTTTTTAATAATTTTTGGAATTTTTTTGTGGGAAGAAGGCAAGTTACATAGATAGGTATACATATTACAATACCATAATTATGAAATTATAACCATGCAAAATAATTTATTATTTACTGATGTATGATTTAAGAGTTTCAAATACCACTGGAATGGCAAACATCAAATCCAGTGTACTAATTATTATTTCTAGGAATGTATAATGGGGAATATGATAGAAGAGATAGCCACAGAGAATGTTAACTATCTCTATGATGGTTGTTCTTTTTTATTTAAATTTTTTAATTTGCATATATATGTATTTATATTTATATTACTTTATTGCATTATGTGTACCTCGGGGCTTTCCCACTTTGCTAACACCTGTTAACCATCCTGATCTTTTGACCCAGCAATCCCACTACTGGGAATCTACCCAGAGGACATGAAAACACTAATTCAAAAGGACACCTGTATGCACATGTTTATTGCAGTTCTGTTTACAATTGCCGAGATTTGGAAACAAACCAAATGCCCCAAAACCTATGATTGGCTAAAAAAATGTGGTAAATATACACGATGGAATACTACGCATCAATCAAGGAGGTCAAAGACATGCCATTTGCAGCAACATGGTTGGAACTAGAAAGACTCATATTAGCAGAAATAAGCCAAAAAGAAAAAGAGAAATACTGGATGGTCTCACTTATATAATGGATATAGGGAAAAACAAACAAACGAATAAGAAAAAATAAAAACAAGCAATGGAACTGAACAATGGAGAGAGGAGGAGGGGGAAGAAGTAGGGGAGGGAAGAGCAATTTCATGGTAGTAAGTGTTAGATAAAGAATAAATGGTTGAGCCAGGCATGGTGGTGCACGTCTGTAATCAAAGTGCTGGGAGGCAAAGAGGCCAGGGATCGCTTGAGTTCGCGGGTTTCGAAACTACCCTGGGCAACATAGCAAGACCTATTCTCAAAAAAAGCAACCAGGCACGGAGGCAGGCGCCTGTAATCCCAGCTACCTGGTAGGCTGAAGCTAGGGATCACTTGAGTCCTTTGGATTAGGACAACCCCAGGCAACAAAGCAAGACTTAGTCTCAAAATTAATTAATTAATTAATTAATTAATTAATTAATTAATTAATTAATTAATTAAATGGTGTAGCAATGGGATCAGCAGCAACACTCAGTGGGCCCGAAATGCTATGACCATTATCCAAATCATTTTTACTTAGGTAGAAACCAAAGAGTTGAAAGTCCCTTAAATTAAAACCAAAGGCTGTCAAGTCATTCAATTTCATTACCATAAGAAGAGAAAAATTCTTTAAAAGTTAAAAATTCTGCTAAAGAATAAACACAAAGAAAACCATGTTAAGAAAGATGTTAAAATATGAACCAGGAGCTCTAAAATCTCAAGAATTTAAGTATGTAAAGCCAAATTAACCTGCCAAAGTAAAAATATATTTAAAGCTATCAAATTATAACCTAAAAATATACACAAAATAATATACATATAATATACTAATTACTATAGATGAAACTACATTATAGACTTGGTTTAGACGTGACAATACAAGATCTGAACAAGTACTCATTCTTGCTCAGTTTTTCTCTTTTTCAAATTAAAAAAAAAAAACTTACAGACAAGGCTCATCAATCATGAAGAGGGCCTGGTTCTGATATTATATGAGCCCTGTCAACCTTAATCAAATTGCTTGCCAGATCCGAGATAAGTAATGACTTGCTTAGGTTAAGAAAGGCCAGAGTTTTCCTTCTGTAGTATATACATCTCCAGAGTGAAAATAAACAGCCTCACACCTCTTACTGGGAGCTGGACTCATGCTATTATGACTCAGTCTTTACTCCAAAAGAGGGGGGCAAATATTGCCTTTAAGAACAGCTACTACTCTTTCTTTGCTTTTCAATGTGGCAATCAAAACCATTTTGCAATCAAAATCATTTTAAACTCTTTCATTGAAAAATTAACAACTGCTTTGATCTGTACCAAATACCACAGATAAATGATTAATAAATGCTTAAGGGTTAACAACTGTTCTAGCCAACAATGGTATGGGATAGAAAAGTCAAACAGCTAACAATTTACAAAAACAATAACAAAAGAATCACTTAAACTGCAACTGCAAGGCTTAAATTCATTTTCTAAAATACCCAAGAAATGAAAAACCAAATTATATTTTTACATTACCTGTCATTTTCAGATACATCAAAATCAAAAAAGAGAAAGAACATATCCATTTAGATCTTATATTCATTCTAAAACCAAAGACACAAATGCAAAATCAAATTTATTTCTAAAAAGCCTCTTAGCTATCTGTCTTTACATATAATTGGAAAGGATTTTCAAACTTCATTTTCAGCTGGGATATACTGTTAAAGAATTTCTAAGCATGAAAGAAGTCTACCTGTGCTAATGAAATGTTAGGAAACAAGGATCTCTGTGACTAGGAGATACAAAAAGAAATTACTTCTTTAAAGGAAAGAGTTTTAAAAAATAAGACACCAGAAAGTCAGTTTTATTTTACAGAAAATTCATTCAAGCATCTTCCACTGGATCTATAAGAACCCAGAATCCAACGCTCATGGTTCAGAAATGTCAAAGACAAAACAAAACAAAATTTTTGCATTTTAAAACTATTTTAAACTTTTATATTTCATTTTTAATCCAATTTTTAAATTTAATAAATTTAAATCCAATTTAATATTTTAATCTACTCCTAAGTATAAACAAATGTGCAATCATAAATTAAACTTGAAGAGACTGAAGTTTCAAATACCAGCCTTTCCCAACATTAGAGATTTTAAAGGTCATCTTATTTCGAACTACATTAAACTCCTCTTTTATCTGACACTAACAATCAAGTATTGTCATCACACTCCATCCTCGTGAACACTTTGCTAGCTCATACAGTCACTGTAAGTAGAAAACAAAAACTGTAAGGATCTGTAAGGTACACAAAGAGCTCTTGGCAACTTATTTAAGAAATGACAATAATCATTTATTTATAATTTATAATCATATATTTACAATAACCTTATTTAAGAAACAACAAAAATCATGTGTTTCCCTCTGAAACAGAGGGAAGAAGGAAATCATTCTGTAAGTGGGATACAAAGGACCACAGAATAGGAGTTGTAGTTACTGAACTGGCAACTCTTCAGTAAGGAACCCATGAGTCCAGGAGTGGGACAGCTCCTCTTCCAACGTCTGTGTGCACACACCACAGCAGCCAACATAGGACTCTCCTTCCCCAGGTTTCGGGGGGCCCATTCTGGGAAGTCTACGGAACACCCCAAAAGCCCAGGGTCCTGCTCTGCAAAAGCGATACTTGACTTATTATTTGATTGCCCACTTAAACCCATAGTACATTCACTGCTGGTGAACCAGATACAAAAAAATGTTCGTATTTCTCAATGAATGAGAAAGAACTTTTACAAGTAAATGGGGTCTTCACTTGCTTAAAATAACAAATTGCTTTTTTCCCAAAAAAACTCATATTTCAACATGAATGGGGAAAAAACCCTTAATTGCACAAATGAAAGCCTCAAAACTCAGTTTCTCATTCTTGGTTGTTGAAAGTCCCAAGAGTTAGGTATGCGGTGCCTATTAGACAAAGAGTTTGTATAGCAGTACAACCAGCATAGGGGATGATTTTGATGATTCATTCTACTGGGCCAATCATTTCCATATTAATGATTTTTCTATTGGGCCAATCATTTCCATATCTTTTTCCTAAACAATTTACCCATCTGGAAAGGAAATCACAAAATTTGTAAGACAGCAACAATTTTTCTTTTACATTTCATTTCTACTATTACACTCATGTGGACTGGGAGACACCTGGATTTACAAGGTTCATATTTAGAAACCCACTTTGGGAGTTAGCTACAAGACTCCTATTAACATTAGTAAGATAGATACAATCAAATCCCTGAGCTAAAACTTAATGCCACAAAGCACTGATACCAAATCTCTGCACAAGTTGTATTGTATGATTAAAAATCCCAGCAGGGCTGCTGCCATACTAACAAATGTGAAATGATTTTAAGACCTAACCACCGTAACAACAGTCTTTTATAAAACATCCTCAAACACAAATGAAATGACAAATGACGACAGTTGTGTCTGCCTAATAAGAGACCACAGCTAAAACCCATGCTATAATGACTCAAAATTGGTCTTACTTAGCGATGGGATTAAAAACAACAAAACTTTAGCTCTAAAATATATGATGGAAATGCTATGAGACTTAGATAAGTCTACAAAGTTAGGTGTACTGCAATTTCTTTTCAAAGAGAACTCCCAATGAAAATACAAAACAATTTACAACATGGTCACTAGTGCTTGGCATTAGGAATTCAGGGTAAAAGTTTGATCTGTTTCTTTTGTTGTAATCTTCGAAAGTACTTGAGCCATAGGGGAAAAAAATGTTTAGTTTTCAATATACAGGAATCAAAAGAACTGACTTAGAAACTGAAATCATTCAAATCAGATTAAGACCTGAAAATATGTTCTTAAGTAGAGGTCTCTATTTAGAATTAGGCTTAAATATAATTTAATTCATCAGAACTATAATCCTCCTTACTGTAGAATAAAATTTGTGATTTCATTTTGGCCAAACATCCAAGAGTTTAATGGGAGAAACCATAAAATGACCTTGTTTGAAAAGGTGGTCACAGTAAGATGAACCCACAGAGTAAGTAAGGGCAAAACATAATAATGAGACTTTAGTGTGGTTCTACTCAGGAATTTAAAAATCTAGCAAGAACTATAAAAATATCTTCTCAGTATTTAGGAGTTCCAAGATCTACTAGCTCAACTATTTGGATCGACAGGCACCAAATTTAAATCCTGGTAAAATGAGTTGTCATTAAGTCATGGTAACAGCTAAAATCGAATTTCACAACAAGAGTAAACAGGGTAAAGAGGCAGGAAGAAAATGCTATATTCAATCAAACTAAGTTGATTGGCAATATGATGTTATAAAGAGGAATGAATAGCTCCTTTCTTACAAAACTATGCAGTCACGCTGATAATCAATTCACCCTCACATGGTCAATTTATAAGCCAACCATCAAGCTTTCTCTATATGTTGCAAGCTATGCAACATCAAGCCAAATAATGAAGTCTAACCCCATTTTCATACATAGGGCTTCCTCGCATCTACTCTTGGGCTCTCATAGTCACCACTCTAATTCGGGGTACATGATGAACAGTATGTCCTTTTCAGCTGAAATGATGCTCACTCCCTAATTCTCACTGCCTGTTATTCACTGTGTTGTTAGTTTGTTAAACATACGCCCTAAGGCCAAAACCAAGAAAACAAGCCAAAATAAGTGGGCAAGAAAAATACTTTATCCCTAGCTGATGATGTTAATAAAAGATGTTGCCAAGCTCTGATGTCACTACAGCAATTTCATGGCCTGATAAAAGTAATATTTTCTCCATCAAACATTCATCTTCCTTGCCAATTTTACCTCTAACCAGGCAGGGCATACAATCACTCACTGAAGAGATATTAAATTATAGGAAAACAGAGAATGCTAATGACTTTTATTCCAATACCATAAAAAGCTAGTAACTGTTCGGAAAGTTCCCTGGCAAGAGACAGAAGCTACAATGTACTTTTTTTTAGTACTTCAGGACCCAGGAGAACACCCTTAATATTGAGTATTCAAAAAACAGTGAAACAAAACATGACATCAGCTCTTCAGGCACCAAATAATGTTGCAAAGGAAAAAATACACATCTTAAACCTATAAAACCATTAAAATTGTCAAAATACTTGGCAAGCATTCTGTTAATAATGTGGCAAGAGATGTCCTAGAATCTTCAACATTTAATTATTTTTTCTTTGTCTAAGCTTTCTTTAATCAAAACTGTGGTATACTGAACTATAGGAGTCACTCATTTCCACGATTTCCTTCAACCATGGTGCTAGAAAAGACAGTTTAGCATCTTGCTGCAAAGTGTGATCAACATCATACAGAAACTTCTTAGAAAGGAAGAATCTTGGGATCCACCCCAGATCTACAAAATCAGAACCTGCCTTTCACATCCTCCAAGAAATTCAAATGGACATGAGAAGCTCAGCTTTAGCTCTCTGGTTCATTTAGGGCAAGTAGCTGTCTAGTCAGTCTTAGGTGCAAAGAAAAGAGTGAGAAGGATGACTGAACACAGAGGAAGTCACATTGTCCTTAAGGAGTGAGATATGGATGAGCTGACAAGTGAGAAATGATACACAGTATCACTGCAGAGAGGACTGTGAGAGAGGAAGCAAGGGATACCCAAGAAAGCAAGGGGCTGATGATGGCAAAAGCACCTGGCAGGTAAGAGCCCTGCACACTCTCTTAAAGACCTGTGCTTTCTAGAGATCCACAACTTTCAGAAAAGTCAATTTTAAAGACTTTTATTTTTAAAAAATTAAGTCATATATCTGTGTTTTCAGCACGTTTGTTGCTCTGGAAAAATGAATGATTTGGGGAAAGGGGAAAATGAAGACTGGAGATACAGGAGTTAGAAGCAGTTCAAGTAGAGTAAAGGATGTATTTTTTTCTCATGTTCTCAACCTCTCCTCATTTACTTCCCAAATTCTGAAAGACGTTGGAGAGATAGCAAGGAAGAAGTAAGAGACCTGCTTACTAGGTTACAGGTGGGGCACACATCCATAAATACAAAACATCAAAAACTGTATACCTATTTCATGAAATTGAGAAAATATTATTTTGGTGATTCAAAGTCAATACTCCCATCTTCTAAATGTCAATTACTGACTATATTTATAGATATAAGACATGTACATAATTTACATTAAATAACTCTGGACCCCAGAAAATATCCTGAATATATTTTTGTTGCTTTTACAAGTCATCAGTATTGGCCTTTCTCCCCCACATGAATTATTTTTCACTCTTTAAAACAGTTAAGTGGAAGAGAGAAGGTAGAAAGACAAGAGGCACATTTACTAATTTTACCTGACATAATTTGCTGTAGGAGTGAATAAATAACTGGCTCAATAGATGGCTTCAAGTAACTTCTCAGATGTGTATCTTTAATATTAAAAAAATGGCAAATACTATGTCAAATATTATCATTTCTAATATTGAAACAAAGACAAAAAGTCCCTTTTTTATATTTAAGATAGTAAGATTTTCTGACATTTAGTTGTTAATGATAAACTACAAATTACATTTAAAGGAGGGAAAGGTAGTAAGCAGAAGCAGCCAACTATAAACTAGGGTTGGTTTGAGAAAATATATTTATCTACTGGCTGTTTGGAATTTTATAACATCTCCTTCCAAAATTACATGTAGGGATTATGCACAATACTGGCCCCATATAAGTCTGTTTTATGGAGTCTTAACTACTGAAAAGGCCCTTAGAGATCATGTGGACCAATCTCTCAGTAAGGAAGAGATTCTTTCCACAACACCTTTTGCAAACACCACGAGAACACGTCCAGGAATAAGGAGCTCATGCTTTCAAAAGGGTATTTTTTATCATGAGGCAGCTCTATTCGTCAGACAAGTTGTTCTTCCTTCTTTTGAAACAAAATCTGCATCTTCTGAGTGCCTCTATGGAACAAAAGATGAACCATATATCACTGTATCAACTCTCCCCACCCCCATTGAACTCTTGACCACTGGTGGTCTGATTAAGAAAACAAGCAGACAACGTGCCCCTCTGGAGCCAGGGGACCTATCTCTGCACAGGATTGAACATGAAGGATGACTCTGTGTCAAAGAGCTATGAATTATATGATTTAATAAAATTCCAAATGCTGAAAAAAACAATCTCTCCTGAGAAAGAGAAGTGGCTTGTGTTCAAGCAGAGCATCAGAAAATCCTTCAACAATGCTTCCACGAAGAGAAACATAAGCTACTAACCTCAAACCCAGCCCCCTCCAAAATTAAAAAAAGGTTCAGATGCATCAACGTGGATGCATCAACATCATCTGGGACTGTTTCACTGTTCTGTGAAACAAATATCACTTAGCATATTGAGGAATTCCAACAATACAAACAAATTCTAAACACATAGGCAACGCCTGACATCAAGTGTTAAGGTTAACCGTCAAAATTTTTCCCCTGGTCCAAGTACACAGACCCACTCTTCCCTTTCCTATTGAACAGCAACATCCTAATTTCTTTTTTTCTTTTTTTGATGAATGTCCCTGCCCCCAAAAAACAATGTATTTCATTTTCTTCTAAAAAAACATTACACCAATGCTGAGCTAGTGGTCACTTCTATAAAATTCTAACTCTGACTATGGCATTAAAAATCCTAGATAGGAGAAGACAGGAGCTAGCTTAGATGGTCCTCTACTTTGTAGCTCTCCCCTTTCCCTCTAAACACACACACACACACACACACACGCACACACACACAGAGTCATCAACCGATTCTGTTTATGCAATTGTAACTGGAGGTTTTAATACAAACTCCAATCAAATTTTAGGCATTAAAAATAAGGTCATGTTGCCGGGCATGGTGGCGCATGCCTGTAGGTGGCAGCCTAGGAAGCCACAGCCGGGGCCGTGGTTCAAGTCCCACCGGGGGCACGTAGCAAGACCTAGTCCCAAAAAAATAGCTGGGTGTGGTGGCCTGCCCCTGTAATCCCAGCTACCTGGGAAGCTGAGACTGGGGACTTCTTGAGTCTGTGGTACCCTGGGCAACGTGAGCCTACGGTCCCATGGGCAAAAGTAGCGAGACCTAGTCTCAAAAAAATAATAATAAAATAAAAAATATATATATAAAGTCATGTTGATAATGTCCTGAGATCTGATTTTCTAACAACTTAGGAGAAATGTTCTTTTCCTTTATCCCAATGACCATGTATTCAAGGTGTGAATAAAATGAACAACTGTGAATTCCAAAAGACACCTCCATTTTAAAAGCATGAATTACTGCTGCACAATAACCTGATGAATCTTTCACATAAAATGAGTAGTGTGAGAAACCAAATATGAAAGAGTACATCCTGTACGAGTCTAGTTCTAGAACAGGGAAGACTAAGTTACAGTAAGACTGACCAGAATAGCTGCTTCCATCTGCGACCCGGCACTCCGGAATTTCCCAAGGTGAAGGACATATATCACAAGTTCATCAGGGTAATGGTTATCACAGGTATATGTGTATGTAAAACCTCACCTAGTTGTCCACTTAGTGTACATTAACTGCACACTTGCCTTCATTTTTGTGTCATACCTCATCTGGAACAAATGCTATACACTATTTTCAAAAACTTTTTAAGTTTCAATTGCAAAACTAGAACTGTAGCAAATAAGTCTAACGCAGTTACATGCACATACATTATTACTAATTCCAAGGATTCCTCATTATGTACTACTTCAAATAAATCCCTTCTGTGTGAAAGCGTAGACTAACATGCACAGGGGTAAAAAATAATAATAACAATTAACACTTATAGAGGTTTATTATATGCCAACCAATTTACTTTCATTATTCCATTTAATTCCCACATTGGTGATAAATATCATTGTCATTATCCCCATTTTACAGATGAGGAACCTAAGGCTTATATCAAGCTCATCATCCAAGTTCATGTTTGTGTTATATGTGTGCATGTGCATGCTAATCTGTTAACAAAGCACTGAAAGGTTGTATGTCAATTTTTTTAATTCTATAAACGTAAATCAACCATACTACTGCAAGCCACAAACCAGTATTTAGATAATCTAAATTCAATAATATGACCTGTATTTTTCCCCCTTTCAAGTAAGATGGAAGGGACTTCAACTTCATGATTGCTTAATTCTATGATTAAAAGGCACATCACTGGCTGGAAAGAACTGGTCCCTACTTACAACCTCACTGATATGTAGCAGAACAAAATGTTCTTTGGAGCAGTTTTTTTTTTTTTCTTAATTATGTCCGGCCATCAAAATACATCACAGCAAAGTGACTGAACAACTGTGAGCCAAAAGAAGTACAATGCTAACTTTAGTGTTTACCCAGTTCATTCAAGAGTCCTTTCAATTTGGTCATACTAGTAGAAGGCATGCCTAGGATTAAGATAGAAAAAAATTAAACTTATTTTCTAAAGGGCATCTTTATTTTCTAAACACTATATTGTGAATTTGGTAAAGAAGTACATGGTAATAGGATGGAAAGAATTGTGATACACAATATGATTTTAATCAGGAGCAAAATAAATCAGCCATCAAATATGCCACTGCATTCTGCACTAGTTGAAAACTAAAAGCACAGAAATTCACACCCCTTTTTAACTATTCTCACAAGAGAAAATCAATTAACTATACCATCCAAGATTCAGACCTGCTGTTTCTTGAAAAGCATACAAGAAACTCTGAAAAATGTCTTCACTGAAAAATTATTTGGGGTGGAGGACAGGCAGGAAGGAGGAAGACACACTCTCAAAAACTTAGCTCCAAAGATTCAGAGTATTTCTGATAAAATTTTTGATGAAAAATTTAATTTTCTTGTGAATGCTAACAAGTCTGAAAATCAATGTCTTAGAAAAATACCAGAATCAGGGGGAATTCTTTAAAAAGAAAACAGGAAAGAGAGACAAACCCTAAATGAATTTAAATTCTATAATAATATAACAAAAATAAAATCATATTTTTAAAAAGTCAATTAAAACATGACAATTTAAACAAGCATTTTATTTCTGCAAAACAAGTTGCTTCACATGGAAGTCTGATTTTACTCTGAGTTTAAGTTATTAAAACAATACGTGGGCTCTTACGGGCAAGACCAAACTGTAACACAATTTTACATATTTATGAAAAGATCGTTGAAAAAAAAAACTTACCAAGTGTGCAACGTGTATATGCTTGCGCTTCAGAGAGAAAGTGAAGTGACTTTCTGTACTTACAGTGGTGAGCACTTCAGTGCTCAAACCATCACCACAGTTCTGATGAAGTCCTTACTTGCAATCTGCCTGTGGGTTGGGCTTTTCTCTTACAAGATAAGCTGTTAAGTCATGCCTTGATTTTAGATCTGCTAACATATGGAATCTTCTTATGTTGCCTCTCGCCACCCCCGCCCCCCTCCCATCACCACTCACTCCACTCCCTCTCCACACACACACACACACACACACACACACACACACACACACACATATACAAAAAAGGCACTGCAGGGCAGAAATTCCTCAGGTGCTCGCTAATGGAATTCCCAGGGTCTTGGAGCCGCTTCGGGGATCAAGAGATCTCATAGCCCCTGCTGGGGTAAGGAGCAGCGAGTCTGTTCCATTTAATCAAATACAGAATGAATTTTCAGCTCTATTCACTAGCTTGTCTCCAGGGCTCTCAAAAGGCACCAGGCAGCTAGAATCACACACATGTGGCTCTTTTAGGCAAGTATAATTAGTTTGATTTTAAAAAGCCACATTAATAATATCACCTCAGGACCATTATTCAGGACACAGATGACAATGATACTGTATGTTTTAAGCCTGACAATGGGGGAAAAGAGCATAAACAATAAGGGGAAACTCAAAGGATTAAAAAAAAACAAACCAACAAATCAGTTTTTCATTTCATCGTAATCGAATATTTTTAAAGCAACATTATTTATATGTCATATACCTTCTCTTAATTTTAATTAAAAATAATCAAGAAAGCCCTCCTCACCATTCTCTTGAAAGTGAATTAGTACCATACACAACAAAAATTTATAAACAGAATGTTTAGAAATATATGGAATGTTTACATACAATATAAAAACTTAAATAAAAACAATAAAACATTCTTTAATTCAAACCAAATTAATGAAAATGTTTGGGGAAAAAAAGCACCAATCAGAAACTGCTATAAAAATCAAGTCCTTCAAAGCAATATATTTAGCAACCAGACTACAAATTCCCTTTCAAACCTAATTAGTTCCTATTATGTGGCAAAATAAAATATATAAAGAAAGACTATGCGGTAGATAATGCATCCACTCTTCTGATTAATGTCTTATCTATGCTTCTTCATAGTACAAATGCTAACCGCAAGGTGATAGCTAATACAATCACATGTTACAAATAGCACATTTGACTAGCTTTCATTTCCTATCCCCAGCCCAATTTCACTATAAAGTCTAATTGCTGAAATCATTTCCCCAAGATTTTACTTAACAATAACCACTGATTTTTTAGTCCAAATGTTTGCACAAAGAAACAGTCCTAAAGAAGAAAATTTATACTTCAACTTAGAGTTTGACAAAATCACAAATGAAATTGTCCAGTAGGTCATGACAGCATAAGGAAAAAGTGGAAAAATAAGAGAAAAGCATGAGAACTGGTCAACAGATTTTACCTGACTTCTTTAGAGCAAAGCCCAATGACAGAAGTTCCTATCACTACACAAAGCCTTCATCTATATATACCTCGCCAGGGGGGGAGGGAGGGAGGGAGGGCACAAGAGGGCTGGGAGGCGGGGAGAGGTCCTATCTTAAAGTGAACTTAATTCTTTTCATGCCTTCCAACCACCTGCAAAGAAGGCAAGGGGTAAGACTGATTTAGAAGCCAACCTGCATAAGTTAGATCAGTATGCTCCAAGTCCTAAGAGTTCTTTGTACTTCCTGGCTTGAGTCAGAGCTGTTTAAGTACTTTCCACAGAAGAGGAGGTTGATGAGAACCACAGCAATCAATCAAAGCATCCCAAGTGAGTTACTACACAAACAATAGCACAGTACTTCTAGTAACTGATTTTCCTGGTTGACTAAACTATTCAAACAAAGACGGATTTCCCAAATATTATGTCCGAGTTTTTGTATGAAAGTTAAACAATATACACTTGTGTGTCTTTTATAGAAATATAAATGTTTCTGCTCTCCACACTGCCAAACACACACCCAGGGCACGTCTTTACAAAATGAAACAGGTTTTCTCCATCCTTCTCATATAACTTCAAGTATGAGGCAGTTTATTTCAACATGTGCATAACAGAAACTACAGTATTTGGAGCCTCTCTGGGTTCCGAAGAATGCTTTCTAGTTAAACATTAATTTTAAATTTCCAGAAATTTCCTGAAGTTTTCTTTCATCTTGTCCTAAAAGTTGTGCTACCCCCTACATTTTCAGCTGAAATAGACTACAAAAGAGAGAGCCACAAAATGTAATAGAATGTTTAGAATTCTACTGAGAATACAGCCATCTCATCCTCCAGTCACCTCGCTACATCATTCACTAGGTAGTTGGTGGTGAATCTGAGGGCTATGGTATCAGTGAGACATGGAGATTGAATTGCCTCTTTCATCTTTATTGGCCACTGGCCCTGAGAATAAACCTCAAGTTATCTTTTAGTCCAATCTCCTCTTTCTCTAGGTTTATGATTGAGGACACAGAAGTTGACTTTTTGTTAAAGAGCTCAACTGGCAGGCAGCTTGCCCTTAAAACACCTGCCACCCGCCATAACCCTGCCTAGGAAAGGCAAACCTTCTGGAGAACTCTTTTTGGAGAGCCTTCCACCTGATTTGGTGGGGACAGGGAGAACAATGAAGGGAAGGGCCGGAGAGTCTATCTAAGCCTCTCAGTGATTTATTACTCAAATTCCTAGATGTGGAGAGAAAGCAACAAAGGTCTGGAAGCTGCAGACTGAAATAAATAGCGAGCTGTAATGTATTTAGCAAATGATAATGCAAGCCACAGAAAGCTTTACAGAAGAGAAGGAAAAATACACTCCCTGGGGCTGGGAAGTCACTGAGTCTGTGAGGGCAGAGAAAGATACATTGTGCAGGAAATTTCTCTTGCTTCTCCCTGCGCATAAATCACTGTCTCTCGCGGCCGCGCTGCGGGGATGGAGGTTGAGAGAGGCGAGGGTCCTCGCTCCCTTGGGAAAACGCGCAGGCGCCCCTCCTCGCTCCCCGCTACTCAGCATCTCACCTGCCCCGGCGGATCATTGTCAACGAGATTTAATCGTGTCACTGACACCTCACCCCGCCTCCTCGCACGAGGTGGCTCAGAGTCCGCGAGGACGCGGAACGCAGGAGCTCCAGCCGGGCATCAGTCACCTTCCCCGGCTAGACCAGGCACGTAGCCCTGGACCCCGCACCCTCCTGGGCACGCCGGCGTGGCGCACCGGGCCCTCCCGCCTCCAAGCCGCGTGGCCCCTCAGCCCCGGTCCACCCCTTCCTCCCACCCCGCGGCTGGACCCCCACCCCCGCACCTCTCAGCGGGGCTGGTTAAGTCCCCCGACCTCCTGCGCGGCAGCCGGCTCCGAAAGCCACCCCCAGGTCATCCCCCGCGCGCTGGCGGCGGCTACGGCGGCGGCGGCTGCGATCCGAACGGGCCCCTCCATGCACCGGGCAGGGCGGCAGGGGGGTGCGGCGCCTCGCACGCCGGGGCGGGGGCGCTAGGACAGGCGGACCGGCGGGCTGGCGCGGGGTCCCGGGTCTCCTCGCACCAAGCCGCGCGAGCCGGGCACCCGGGACTCAGGGGAGGGGAGCTGGAGGTGGGGCGGAGTCACCGGGGCGCGCCCCCGCGGCCGCGCTCCTCCCCCGCCTCGGCGCGCGGGCGCGTTCCCCGGCGGGCTCAGGGCCAGCGTGGAGCACGCGAGGCGCGGGAGGAGGGACCCGGCCGCGGAGGCCGCAGGTCCTCGACCGCCCGCGCCCGCCGGAGGGTGCGCGCGCAGCCTGCCAGATCAGCGGCGGGGGGGATGGGCCGTACCAATCAGCGGAGGGGGGACGCTCGGGGCGGGACCTACCCCTCGTCGCCTTTCTGCTGGAGCTGCAAGGACGCCGCTCCGGGGAAGTTCAGTACAGCCTCTGCTTTGGTTTAGAATCGTTGAGGACGAGTTACCTTGGCAACTCACGGAGATTCCCATAATGCCTGCGCTCACTTTCCCCTCACCTTGACTTTCCCGAAGAGGCGGCATTTCTGCCCCGTCTGCAAACGGTCTCCGCGTCCCACAGCTCCCGCCCCGGCCCCGCCCCGCGCCCCTTTACCTAAGTTCGGCGAGGAGCCAATTAGCCCCATCCCTTCTCTTGGCTCTTACCTTACGGTAACCGCCTTGTGGGTTCAGCTTCCCACCGCTTCTGGTTGCTTGGCCTTTCCACTCCTGTCAGTGTCTAGTTTTCCCACGCAGACTCCTCTGGGTCCCAGCCCACCTGTCTTGCATTCATTCACAGACACGCACGCTGGTAACAACACTTTTCAGAGACTTAGAGGCTCGGTGTCGCCGGCCCGGGAACCCTGCGTGGCCTTTGACCCCAGAGTCGGCTCTGTTAGTCTGTTGGACCTGCCCCAAGTGATTTGATCTCAGTGAACTTCAGTTGTTCAAACAGAAAAGGGGAGAAATAATTTCCACTGAAAACGTTGCCACGAAGTATAAATAAACACGATAGTGAAAAGCACCTGATACTCTGGCATTAAAGAACTGACTTCAGTGATAAAGATATTAGCACCTCCTTTTTAATGATCATTATCTCCTATTTGTTGACTACAAAGGAACCCTAATGCTATTGGAAGTTCAAAGCTTTGGGCACTGGAACTTCAGGAGAAATAAGCTAAATTTCCTTCGCTCCCCCCACCTCCTCCCCCCCCCCACACACAATGTACCTTTAACTTGAATTTCACAAAGAAATGCTTTGAGAATGTGGTAGTGCTGAAACCGTGTAGATTTCTGCTTTAGCTGGACCAAAGATCTTTGTGAAAGCACTGGGGCCTAAGAAAGTCAGCATAGGAGGAGAAAAAGAATTCTAGTTCGTTCTCCATTGTATTTCTTATTTATTCAAACCAGGAATCTGTACGCTGTTATCCCGGCAAGGTATAATAAATTTTCAGTCAGCCAATAAGACATCCTATAAACCTTGAAAGTTTAACTGAAAAGAAAGTTTTGTGTAAATGGAAGTCTTCTAAGTCTCTGGTGGCACTCTTTAAAACCCTAGCAGTCCCCTATGACAGCAGGTACACAACATGTCCTTCCAGTTGTTGGGGGTCCCACTAACTCTGGGTAGCCCCCAAATCTCATGGTATCATTTGAATATCATCATGCCTTACATTACCCTTACTCATGAGAAACAATCATGATGTTTATTTATTTGTTTGTTTGTTTGTTTGTTTTTGAGACTAGGTCTCGCTATTTTTGTCCGTGGAACCGCAGGCTCACATTGCCCGTGGCACCATGGATTCAAGCAATCCTCAGCCTCAGCTCCCCAGGTAGCTGGGATTACAGGTGTGCGCCACCACGTCCAGCTATTTTTTGGAACTAGGTCTCGCTATGTTGCCCCAGGTGGGACTTAAAGCGAGATTCCCAGTCCTAGCCGCAAACCATAGGCTGTTGTTTACAGGCATGCACCACCGTGCCTGGCAGTTTATTGATACTGATGATTCCTGCCTTGTTTGGAAAGTAGAGAAATAATTTCAGGTGCAAAATAAGTTTTCACTATAATCACTCATTTATTTATTCAACATTTATCTATATACAACAGTATTTATTGAGCAACTGCCCTACGCCACTCTAAGGCAAAGCGGTACACAGAGAATTAGGACATAGTTCCAAACTGAGAGCTCACAGTCTGGTGGTCCAGACACACAAATGGATAAGTACACGGAGATGCCTTCAGTGTGATGAATAGAAAGTTGCAGAAGCTCGATACTCATACAGGGAGGGCAGTGTTGCTAACCATTTCCAGAGTTTGGGTGTAAAGCTTATCAACAAATGCTTCTTCAAAGAAATGATCCATGAAGTAAGCCTTAAGGAAACCACGGTGGCGTGTGGCTTTAATCCCAGCCTAGGACTGGAGGCTGAGACTGAGAATCCCTTGAGTCTGCGAGTTTGAGACCCACCCAGGGCAACATAGCGAAACCGAGTCTCAAAAAATAGCTGGGCGTGGTGGTGCACTCTTGTAATCACAGCTACCTGGGAGGCTGAGGCTGGGGAACACTTGAGTCCTGGGTACCCGAGCAAGAGCAACAAGAGTCTGTAGTTCCCCAGGCAACACAGTGAGACCTAGCCTCAAAAAAAAAAAAAGCAAGCCTTAAGAATAGTAGGAGTTGGTTAGGTAAAGGTAAAGGAAAAGAAGGATGATCTAGCTGGGTACGGCGGCGCTTGCCTGTAAGCGGTAGCCTAGGAAGCTGTGGCAGGGGCCAGGGATCGCAGTTTGAGTCCCGCTCTGGGCAACATAGCGAAACCTAGTTCCAAAAAAAATAGCTGGGCATGGTGGCACACGCCTGTAATCCCAGCTACCTGGGAAGCTGAGGCTGGGGATTGCTTGAGTCCATGGTACCTCAGGCAATGTGAGTCTGCGGTTCCACAGGCAAAAATAGTGAGACCTAGTCTCAAAAATAAAGGATGGTCTAGGGAGAGGGGACATTATGAATAAAAGCATAGAGGTGAAAATACAAGGCAGTTTCAAGGAACTACAAGCTCTTAGTGACTCAAGTGTAAAAGGCCAGGTAAGGCTTGCTGTGTGAAGGCACTGCAGGAAGAAGCAGAAGGCAATTTACTTAAGACTGTGCATATGCTAAGTAGGAACTTTATCCTATAGACAATGGGGAGTCAACTCAGGGTTTTAAGTGGGGTGTGATACAGTTAGATTTATGTTTAAAAAGATCACCAGCTGGTAATAATGAGGATTGGCAGTAACCAGGCCAAATGCCCCAAAATTTGGAAGCACACAGTTCAGTTGTATCTAGGGACTGACCTAGTACAAAAATAATAACAAAGAGAGGAGAAATTCCAGAAACAAGAGGGAGTTTGGGCATGACTTGGAAACTGCATGGGGAAGATAAAGAAAAGAGAAGACTCAAAATCAACTTAACCAACCAACAATTTGCAGAAAGATGGGAGAAGGAATGACTGAAGGGGGGATACAAAGGGGGGATATGGAGGGAGGAGGAGGGATCAATTAATGCACAATTGTGACAAATCAATAAAATGAATTTTAAAAAATAAAATAAAATACATAAGAAAAAAGAAAAAAGATGAAACCAGCCTCTTAACTTAAGAGGATGGTAGGCACACCCCTTGTTCTGTGGATTCCAAGAAGGGAGTAATGTCCTCCAAGAGATTCAGATTTTTAGGGGAACAATGATGTGCTGAAATAATGAAACTTTTGCATTCAAGGTACCTATGGAACCTTGAAGTATAGGTATCTCTCAATAGATAAGGTCAAGCTGGAGATAGAGATTGAAAGTCATCAGGATAGAGTAATCTTTTTTCTTATATATATATATGTAAATATATATGTAAATATATATATATTTACATAGAGAGAGAGAGAGAGAGAGAGACTAGGTCTCACTAGTTTTGCTCGTGGAACCACAGGCTTACCTTGCCCAGAGTACCACAGACACTCAAGCAATCCCCAGCCTCAGCTTCCCAGGTAGCTGGATTACAGGCATGCGCCACCATGCCCAGCTGTTTTTTTGGAACTAGGTCTTGCTATGTGCCCCAGGCGGAACTGGAACCGCGATCCCTGGCTCCAGCCCTGGCTTCCTAGGCTGCCACTTACAAGCACGGGCCACCATGCCCTGCCTAGGATAGAGTAATCTTTATCCCATGAAAGCAGAAGTGATCCCTATGGAATGCTGGAAAGTTATGGTTAAGACACCTCTAAAACTCCAATAACTAAAAGCCTCCAGTACTCAAGCCTGAAGTCAAGGTATAAGACTGGAAAAGAACACTTGAGGCTAGAGTTGAGAATAGTCATTAGGGAAAAGAGAGTTGAAAATAGAAAGTTGAAAATCTCTAAGGGTGATATGCTGAGGATCTGGCTGAGGCTGGATATCATGAATTAGCAGTGATGGAATCTATAGGATTTTGTGATTTTTCTCCATTGATATTTAAATGCTCAGGTGTAGAGGGGATGAGCATAACAATGATTCAAATTACGAGTTTTTCTGGGGAGTGTTCCAGAAGAAGGAAAATACATGGTGCTGATAGGAACATAATTCAAATCATTAATGAAAGATGTGAAATGAAGCAAACTGATAGGCTAAAACAAAATGACAGATAAAGAAAAGAGGTTTCTATGAGATTAAACAGCAATTGTTGCAAGATGGAGGAGTGAAAATGCTAAGAGGTCTTTTGTTACAATCCCTCTTTCCAAAGTAGAACTATTTGCAGATGAAAGTTAGATCTACTGGGAATCTACCCAAAGTATACAAAAACACTAATCCATATGAACACCTGTGAGCGCAAATTACTGCTGCACTATGTACAACTGCCGAGATATGGAAACAATCCAAATGCCCCTAAACTGACAAATGGCTGGTATATTTACACAGTGGAATATTATGCATCTATCAAAGAAGACAACCTTATGTCATTTGCAGCAACATGGATAGAGCTAGAAGGGATCATGTTAGCGGAAACAAGCCAAAAAGAACAAGAGAACTACGTGATGGTTTCACTTATAATGGGATTTAGGAAAAACAAACAAACAAATGGACAAGAAAAATATAAAACTGCCAAAAATATAGAACTGAAACATAGAACAAGAGAGGGGGAGGAGGGAGAAAATGGGGGTGGGGGATGGGGCGTGGGGGGAAGAGGAGGGCACAAAAGACTGAGATCAGGCTGGGCATGGTGGCGCATGCCTGTAAGTGGCAGCCTAGGAACCCACGGTGGGACCAGGGATCATTGGTCGAGTCCTGCTCTGGGCAACGTAGCAAGACCTAGTTCCAAAAAAAAAAAAAAGCTGGGCGTGGTGGCGTGTGCCTGTAATCCCAGCTACCTGGGTAGCTGAGGCTGGGGATTGCTTAAGTCTGTGGTACCCCGGGCAATATGAGCCTGCCATTCCATGGGCAAAAATAGCAAGACCTAGTCTCAAAAAAAACAGACTGAGATCATTCACTGATGATAAGGTGATGGAAGAACCTCGGGTAGACAATAATGTAATATATATATACACATATATATGTATACACACACACACACACATATATATATACATATGTGCAATCAATAAAAAAAAAAAAAGCCAAAGGGGAAAAAAGTTATAACTAGCCTGTGCACATGGTGGTGGATGAAATATAGAGACTTAAGATCATCAAAATGTATGCCCTCAGGGGACAGTGGGGTTTGAGAAATGGGCAGACTATCGGACTGAGAAGATGTTAATAAAAATAGTATAACCAAGTGCCTGAGTTCATATTGACCAGATGGAAATGTGGATAGAGGTAAAGTGACAGGAATACAGTCAATAAATTTTAGATGCAAATTGGGTGCTTTTATAATGTTAAATAAATGTTTTGTGTTTTTTTGTTTTTTTTTTTTTTTAAGGAAGAAAAAGCAAGCCCTAGTTCTCCAAGAATAATAGACTGAGGAAAACAGTTTATTAAAACAGGCTTGTGTCTTTAATATGGGCTATTCTTACCTGTGTGAGGTGGTTTTGATTTGATTTTCCCTGATCATAAGTGTTGTTGAGCATTTTTCATACGACTGCTGGCCATTTATATTTCCTCTTTTTTTTTTTTTTGAGACTAGGTCTTGCTATTTTTGCCCTTGGAACCGCAGGCTCACATTGCCCATGGCACCACAGACTCAAGCAATCCCCAGCCTCAACTTCCCAGGAAGCTGGGATTACAGGCATATGCCACCATACCCAGCTATTTTTTGGGACTAGATCTCACAACATGCCCTGGTGGGACTCGAACCAGGATCCCTAGCCCAGGCCGTGGCTTCCTGGGCTGCCACCTACAGGCATGCACCACCATACCTGGCCTTATATTTTCTCTTTAGAGAAGTATCTTTTAAGGTCTTCCCATTTTTCGACTGGGTTTTTTGGTTTGTTGAGTCATATGAGTTCTTTGTGAATCTTTGTTATCAGACGCTTATCAGTTGGATGGAGTGCAAAAAATTTTTCTCATTCAGTTGGGTATCTCTTTGTTTGGATATTGTCTCTTTCGCTGTACAAAAGTTTTTTAGTTTGATATAGTCCCAGCTGTTTGTGTTTTCCTTTATTTTCTCAGATTTTATAGATGTATACTGAAACAGGTTTCTGCAGTACAGGTCATGAAGTGTTTTGTCTATGTTTTCTTCTATATATTTTATGTTTTCAGGTTTTACGTCCAAGTGTTCTATCATTCTGAGTGGGTTTTTGTGTATGGTATGAGGGAGCAGTCTAGAGTCATTCTTTTGCATGTAGCAGTCCAGTTTTCCCAACACAATTTATTAAAGAGACTACAACAAGTACTGGTATGGATGTAGAGAAAAAGGATACTTTTACACTGCTAGTGGGAATGCAAACTGGTCCAGCCACTATGGACATTTGTATAGAGGAACCTCAAACTACTGCAAAAGGAAGTATCATTCAATCAAGCAATTTCACTTCTAGGAATCTACACAAAACATTAATTCAAAAGAACACCTGTACTATGTTTATTACAGTACTATGTTTATTTACAATAGCCAGGGTGTGGAAACAACCAAGATAGCCCCCAAAAGATGAATGGATTAAAAAGTTGTGGTATATTAATGCAATGGAGTATTATTCAGCAATCAAAAAAAGACAAACTCCTGTCATTTGTGGTGACATGGATGGAGCTAGAAGGAATCATGCCAGCGGAAATAAGCCAGGAAGAAAAAGAGAAATACCAAAGGTCTCACTTACATGTGAAATATAGGGAAAACAAACAAAAGAACAAGAGAAGGTTAGAACAAACTGACAGCGAACTAAGAACTAAAGCATGTGGCAAGAGAGGGCAGGTGAAGCTGGGGGAGGGATGAACATAAGAGATTAAGATGATGGTTCACAGGTGGCATAGTGGTGGGAGAATCTCAGAGTATGCAGTGGTATAAAGTATATATGTGTGTAATCAATAAAAAATATAAAGCATACTTTTGTCAATTTCTAACTTTACCTCATTTGACTTGGTTAAGTTCCCTAAACTCGAGTTTTGATTTCACCATTTGTAAAATAGGGATGATTCATTAAAACCTCATATAGAAGCTGGGCATGGTGGGGCACGCCTGTTGTCCAAGCGCTGGGAGGCAAGAGGCTTGGGATCACTTGAGTTCTCGGGTTCGAGACTACTCCAGGCAATATAGTGAGACCTGGTCTTGAAAAAGCAGCTGAACGCCATGGTGGGCACCTGTAATTCCAGCATCCTGGGAGGCTGATCCTGAGGATCGCTTGAGTCCCCGGCAACTTGAGTCTGCAATACCCTGGGCAAGATAGCAAGACCTAACCTCAAAACCTCATTTAGAGCTCATATTATACCTACTTTCATAGGGTTGCTGAATTAACTGAGGTGATACATCTGAAGCACTTAGTACAAGTACATGGCTCATAGCTGAATAACTGAATAACATTCAGGTGCAATAATAAAAGTAAATGCTTATCTAGTATTGGCTATATGCCAAGTTATGTTAGACATTAGCCCCATATAACAAATGAGAAAACTGAGGCCCCAAATGTGACAATTTCTGTCTAGGATCACACAGCTTTTCAGTGTCAGAACTAGTATCCACACTCATGCAGTCTGGCTTTTAAGGCTGAACTCTGTTACAAATATTAATAATGCTCCTGCAATGATAATTTTTATTTTTATTAATATCATTTCAAGTGAGTTTATCAATTGAAAACTTTTATCGAGTACCTTTTAGGTGGATAGTGCTAGATTAAAGAGGTATAAGAAAACAACTGAATGAAAAGTGTCTCTAGGCCTGCTCTGGATACCCTCGCCTGTCTCTGGGTCCCACTGTGCTACTCTCAGTTTTTGAACTCTGCAAAGAGGAATTTGGCTTCCCTAGCATCTGTGGAGAAGGCCGAGTGGCCCAAACCACAAGTGTGGATATGCTCTACTTCCCCATAAACGTGAGAAGGGCACGGGAGGAGCAGGACAGATCAGTTCCTCACCCTCCATTTAGTGGAATTTTTCCAGGCATGGTTTTCACTATATCTTGTGAGGAGACATTCCTGTGACCCTGAAGATGCCTGTGTGGCATGACCAGCTGTGTCTCCACTGATGTGTTAAAACACCATGGTCACCTGTCACATTGCACTAGTGTCCTGATTTTTCTGCCTGTTTCCCTTTTCCCTCAGTCTCTTCTGCGGTCAACTTAATGGCCTCAGACAGACTCTGCTTAATTAGAAAATTTCGAGCATAGGAGTTTTTCAGGAAGCTTTAGAAAGACAAGGTCTGTGCCTACATAAAATAGGTAATAATACAAATAATTGTTTGAAAAATACCAAATGAGTAGGTTGCATCAGCGCACAAATTTGAATAATAACTTAAGTATTTTCAGCTATATAATCTTGTATTTTCCACATATGTTTCCTTATATGTAAAATGAAAATGATACCTGTGTGACATGTTCATGCCTTAATGGTGAGAATTAAAAGATGGTGCAACCTCCAAGGGAAAAATATTTGACAGTACTTGTCAAAATTTAACATTCTTTTCCCTTCAATCCAGCAGGTCCGGTCTTGAAATTTACGCTACAGATACTTTCATACTCACAGAAAATGTCTCATGTAAAAAGTCCATAAACTGCAAGATTGTTTATTATATTAAAAACAGTCCAGAGGCCCATCACTAGAAACTATATCCAGATAGTGGAATACTAAACAGCTGGAAAAAGAAAAGGGCCCTTCTCTCATGACTGTTATGAAATAGACTCTAGATCCTGTCATTTGTGAAAACATGGTTGGGCCATGAAGAAATAAAGCTAAGAAAATAGGTCAGTCAGAAAAAGAGGAATACTGTGAGATTGTACATATATGTGAACCTGAAAAACAGAGTTCTTAGGGACTCAGAGTAGCCTGAAAGATTCCAGAGGAAAGGACTCAGATCAGAAGGAACAAACTCGCATTTGCCAGATGTATAAACCCTGGGGGTGAAAGGTACAGCATGGTGACCATAATTAATCATATTGTGTTGTATCTCTGAAACCTGAATATTTGAGAGTAGATCTTGAAAGTTCTCATCAAAAAAAAAAAAAAAAACACTATAATTAAGTGAGATAGTGGATATTAACTGAATTTATTGTGGTGATTATTTCATAACATATACATTTATTGAATCATTACATTGTATACCTAAAACTAATTCAATGCCATACATCAATAGTAATAACTGCAGGGAAGGGGGGAAGAGAAAGAACTCTAGAACACAATATCTAATGGAAAAAAAATGGTGAGGGAGATATATATGCAGGGTGATGTTTATAATATGTCCTGTTTTCTAAGAGGGAGAAATTGAGGTTATATATCTCTATTTACTGATCTTTTACATCAAGAACCATTAATGGAATCCAGTGGGTATACAAAGATTAACTTTAAAAATTATTACCTCTGGTAGAAGTTGATTAATGGGGTTCACAGTAACAGGGGTATGATTGAGACTTTATCATTTATGGTTATTTATAATATTTTTTATTTTTAAGCCATACAAAACAAAAATACTTAACATGAACATAATACCCACCTCTCAAGGCTAAATGAGAAAGCATGTCAAATACCTAGCTCAGTCCCTGGCATCTAGGAAATGACAAGTACAAGATAATTTCTGATGGAAGTGGAGGAAGAAAGACTCCAAGAAGGAAGGAGAATGTACCCTCAGACTTGTGCTAGGGAAGATGCCAGGAAACGGAGGGACATAGGGAGTGGGAAAGACAGTGGAACAGAGCCTGTCATCAGACATGCAAGTGGAGGCTTTGGACACTGACTGGCCAGTGGAAGTAGAGCAAGAAGTTGGCTCCTGAGAAGCAGTGGGAGATGAAGTCAGTAAATAGGGGGACATGTAGAGGAAGGTTTGAATTATAGATGAAAACTTGGGACTTAATTTTTTGGATCATAGTAACAAATAAAACTATCTTATGGTTTACAGAATTCAAATTGTAGATCCTTCTATCAAGTAGAAACCTGTATCTTATTGTCTGGATTTGATACTAAATTAATGTTAGGAGCCTCTAAAATATTCTTGGACTAGAAAGGATCTAGTAGACATGATAAATGTCAGGAAGTGGGCTTTTTAGCAAAGGGGTCAACGTTGATCACCACCAGGCTGGCTCAGTCTGTTGCAGGTTTTCAAACTAAACAGTGATTTCACATGTTTCACTCTTGGTCTTGGCTTTGAATTTTATTTATTCTTATTTACATAAAAAAATGATCAATTTAAAAGTGAAAAGGGGACAGGGAAATGACCATCTAAAAGCCAATGGATTGAGCTCTTGGCAAACGTTTCCAAAGTTCAAAACAACAACCCTACCCTCACCATAAGTTAGTCCCAGAGGGCTAAACAATAACAGAAGTTGCTTGTCTCCATTTGGATGATTTCCAAATTTATACAACAAAGTTCCCCTTAAATATGCAGGAAGTTCTGATTATTTATGATGTAATTTAATATTGACATGTCATTAAATGACCTGCCCTTCCCCCAAGACTGTGGAATTTTACATGGAATCACTGCAGGGTAATTCTCCTACCAAGGTTAGGAAGTTGGTAATCAGCAGCATTCCTCTGCAATATGCTTTTTTTTTCTTCCAAAAGAAATTCCAATAGGTCGACTATATTCTCACTGTCTTGTACATTTCCTGAATTGTGTGCAAGAGGATTTCACGGAAAGAGAGATTTCTATGGTCTTTTTTATGCTGAACAGGCTAAGCCCCGGAGACTCACTGCCTAAACCCATTACACACAGATCACCTAACTCTGACTGGGTTTGTGATGTTAGATTAATTTACCCACATACCAGGTCAGGAGAAAATGACTTTACATATCTTCTTTGCACGAGCAAAAAATGTGGAGCTCATCTTACAGGAAAGAGAAAGACAGGTCTGTAATGGAGGCCACTGTGGCACATACAGGGATGCCACCCTCCATTTCATTCAGTTATATGTGCGCAAAGGAGCCCCTGTCCGAGACATGAAAGAAAGCCAAGGGTTTGAAAGAGAATGATGAGGACTTGGGGACATTTGTAAAGCATAGCAGCTAACGGCTGAGTTATTTGAGGCTGGATGGTCTCATAGAAAAAGCACTGAACTGAGGATTGGGAAACCTGTCCAGTGTAATTTATTCCCGGATCCTTCATTATCCTCCTGTCTGCTATGTGAACTTGGGCCAAACTCTTAGTCTCTGTGGTAGAATTCCCTTCTTCCTCTCAGGGAGGAAAAATGAACTACAGCATTTCAAGGTCTCTCAGGAGCTGGCATTGTTAGAGCAAATTCTGGCAACGTTAGCAGCTCCAGCATAGGTTGGAACAAAAGGAGTTTGACATAATGTCTTAGCTGCTGCTTGAAGAATTTGGTTTCAGTCCCTTTGGGACATCTAACAAGGCAGGCAGTTCTGATGAGGCTATCTCTAGAGGTGCCGGCAGTTTTCTGTTTAGTTCTGTTGTCTGTTACCCTACCAACATGGGTACATTACCTCATTTGTAAAACAGGTATAAATATATCATAAGTGATCAGGTTGTCTGAGGATTTAAAGGGTATTGTGTGCCTTGTAGAGTGGCTGACACTATTAGGCTTGCCATAGGTCATTATTCTTCATCAGCTTGGCTTAAACAACCACAGCTTCTTATCTGTTGTGATTATTTCTTATATCAAAGCAAAAAAATATCGTTAAAATAAATTTGTCTATTGAACAACTTCCCAGATTTGTGGATCCATGTTCTCATCTGCAAAACATTAATCGTACCTATTTTCTATAACTATCACAAGGGTTAAGTGAAATAATGCATAGAAAAACTTGGCCTGGAAATAAGGATGCATCAATAATAAATATGATTATTCTTATCATCATTATCATCATCATTATCATGGTGAAATCATTGTAAGTTCTCCTTCTTTGGCACATAGACTGAGCACACAGAAATGGTTGGCTTGTTAAGTTATAACCTTTCACATACTAATAACAAGGGTCATACTGGCTCTACATATTGGTATATATTCATGGGTGATGTAAAGTTAGAAGGCCATGTGAGGATTAAGTAAATGGCACATCTCTTCCTTACTTATAAATGAGTTTTAGTACTGACACCTCTTAAGACAAAAGCTCTGATCTGAGCCCTTTAAAATGTTCTTGTTTCTTCCAGCATAGCTTACCCTGTACTAGCCATCAAGCTTCCCAGTTTTCCCTCTCCTGTGTTCCATTTTCTCCCCTTAACTTCATCCTCATTTATCACCTGCCGGTCCTCCAATTATTGTCTGTCCAGTCCTGGAGGTTCTGGGTATGAAATGTCTTAGGAGTCAGGGAGTTCCTTTATTACTGCCTCTGCCATCTACCTTAACCTGGTGATATCCCTGAGGGCTCAATAGACCTTGGACGGACCAGGGCAGGAGCAAAGAGAGGACTCCATGGGAAGAGACCCTGGAACTGTAGCCCTTAGGGTCACAGGGGGAGGCTAGAGAAACTCTTGCCTTGAACGAAATTCCTCACAGTCATTTTGGATACAAGCATTATTTTCACATTTATGCTAGAAAAGGAGTGAAGGTAAATAGGAAGAAAGCATCTGGGAGCTAAATGCTTGAAAAAGAGAAGTTTATGAGGATGTGGAAGGGACTGAGAATAATTTAAATTAGGAGTTGTTTCTCTTCCCTTTCCAATCCATTCCCCTCTGATAAATCAATGCCCTATTACATTCCCTGCCCCCTGTTTCCTTGCCTCAGGAACTGTCTTAGTTAAAGAGGTCATGTAATAGAGAAAGAGACAGAATTTCTCCAACTTCCACCAAGTTGGAGATTTAAACTGGCTAAAGGCTTTTCAACATGTTTTCACATGTACAAATGAAACATGATAACCTGAAATATGCTAAAGCATAATGACCTAAGAAATGTAGTCTAGGGTTCTAGATAAACAACCCATAACTGACTGAGTCAATTCACTAGTATGCAGACCATTTTCTCCTTGAATCATCTTCATTCTATCATCCGTCATGTCAGGCCATGTATATCACCCATGACAGTCCACCCAGAACACCAGAACATGTAAAGTGCATATAAATGCGTAGCTTCCTAGCAGAGGCCTTGGGATGTGAATTGGCTGAGTCAGCACTGGTACTGATAAACCTGCTTCTTGCCCGCCCTGATGTTCTCGTTCCCTTAGTGTCAATTTTCACTAATTCTCAGGGGTCAGTAGCTGAAAACAACTTTATAATTGTGTCTCTGAGGAAATGATATACCACTCTCCATGATATACTCTCAGATCCTAGAGCAGACCCCTAGAGAGACATTTGGGGTTTGGAGAACTTTCTTCTTCCACCTTTCAGAGCACAACACCCTACGGGCTCTTTATGCTGCCTACAGTTATTGCCCAATGCCCTTCTTCTTTTGGCCTCAAAGCCAGCAATCTCCTAGCTGACAAGAAATGCTGTAAGCACTGAAATGAGTCCTTCTCCGGCACATTTGTCTGGTGGTCCCTGACTGAGAGGGGTCTGAGAGAACGTAGAGAAGAGCCCCTTCACAAGCCCTTCCCATCCTCAGACCTCCACCTCATTCATGAAGCACCTCTTTTCCCACTCTTCTGATACATTCCTTGCATGGGTTTGTCAAAAGCTCAGCACTGAGCCAGTTAGCCCTTCTTACAGCCCATCTTGATTAAATAACTGTACAAGCTGAAGTCTTTCTAAGGAAGAAAGGAAGGGCTGGGCCTGGATCCAACACAAAATGTCAGGACACTTGGATTTTTTTCCAGAGTGAAGTAATGTTCTCTTCTTCTGACTCTCAGGAGCCACAGTGCCCATGTCTACCCTGCATGTCCCACACCTTGCCTCCATACCTGAGGGGGCTCAGTGCCACTTACTTCTCTCCATACATCCCTAATTTACCCTTCTCTTTCACATGTCAGTATTTGCACTCTAAATTGTGAGTCACATCATCTTGAGGGCCCCTTCCAGAGTAGAAAGGGTGGCCATACTGCCTTTTAACACAGAGAACATTCAGGACTTCTGAGCTGCTCAGCTTGAACTGAATCTGGATTCTGGTAGGTGAGCCCTGCCCTCTGTCTATGACAGAAGTCACCCATAAGCTGGTTCTTCCCTGGTTGTCCTTCTGTCAACACTATCAGCCACACTTTGGAGCTTTAGCCCTTTGCTTTTTCTCAGGTCTGGATCTGGGCATATTTCTATCCTATGGCGAACAGAGGATGCTGAACTTAACAAGCACTTGGCATATGAGCCAAAGGCACAAAGAATGTGGAATAGATCACCTTTCCTCTTCCATCCCTTTCCTCTATTTCTTCCCTATTTCGAACCACTGAAATCATCATGATTCTCAATTTCTTAATCAGTTTAAGTGTAATGAAATTATCCAATGGCATTGATTAAGGATCTGCAGAATAACCAACAAAGATAGTTTTTCCATACTTCTTTGTCTATGCCTCCTATTTTGCTGCTTTCTAGGGAGGGGGTCAATATCTTCTCTCCCTTCCACCATTTTTTTTTTCTTAACCAGTCAAAGACCTAGGCAAGTCAACAGATGATTATGGGGCTTTTTCTATTTGTTCATCACTAGCTTCACACCTAAAGAAAAACACAATAGCATTTCTGCCCTTGAGACTAAGTCTTTTTTGATGAGATAAAATATGCATTTATATATCAGTACCTGTTAAGTGTGAAGCATGGACTTCTAAGCACTTTCCGTGAGCTCTCATTTAGCATTCCTATAGCATGAGTCTTGTTATTCCTACTTTATAGATGAAGAAACCAAGGGGAGGTTGATGGACTTGCCCAAGTGACATAGCTGGAGTGGGTAGCCCTGAACTCACAAGTGAGCAATCTGAATTCAGAATTCACACGCTTAACTGCTGTGTTAGGCAGCCTTTCAGATGTGTCTCTACAACAATGAGAACGTCATGCAAAGCAGTTTATAAACAAACAGTCATTTGTTATGGTGTAGACTGGGGTTATGGGTTTAAAGAGAAAGAAAGAAATGGTTCTTGGGAGAGAACCACAGAAAGAGCTGGGTGGGACAGTGTCAAGGGTAATAGAGTCTGTTTACACACTGAGTGACGGGGCCAAGCCCAAGATACAAAGAGGAGCCGTGGTGGGAGACCGCCTGACTTCAGAGTAAGGAAACCAGGTTCAGTCCTCTGTACAAAATGACGACCATGCTAGTTCCTCCCTCCTGGTTGTTGTGAGTATTAGAACAAAGTCTTGCACGTACTCAACCCAGTCAAAGTGTTGGCTATACCATTACTATTATTGTTCTTGGATGAACTGTGTTACTTCAGCCGGAGGAGAGGGGAGCCTGGCTTATATTATGGTGTCTTAGGTTAGTAACTGAAACACACTGAAAACCTTTGTTCCTGGCAAAGTAACACTGTGCTCTCATTTCAAATCCACTTATAAATTCTGCAATGGAAAAAGCAGGGCTAGCCCTTAGGGGACTCACCGTAAGAGCTTGAGACGTGGGTCACACTCTCACTAAACCCGCTGGCAGAGGACCTTCAGGCCACCTTGTCCCACCTGGAGGTGGAAGGCCATTAAATGGGTGATCTCACCCAGTCCTTTTCACCAGAGAGGGCCTGAGTCTGTGATCCTGTAAACAGACTCCTATGCAGTGCAAACCATGGGCGTTTTTGTGGATTGTTCTTTGTTCCAAAAAAGCCAGAGCAGTTTTGAGAAGTCTGCAGAATGTTACAGCTGTCACTTCTGAAGTAATGTGACTCTGTCTGTTACCCAGCCGATCTGCAGAGCAAGGCAAGGTATATGTCTCCATGAGTCAGGGTTTATTTAATAGTCATGAGCATGGCAGTTTTTTGACTGATGAAAATGTTTTGCAAACAGAAACTGGTCCTGTTTTTCTCCATGCTTCTTCCCTCTGCCAAACGCAGTGAGAGGTTGGCAGAGGTAGAGCTAAACTAGTAGAGTTGACGAGATACTATCTCCATCTTCTTGTAACACAAAACATTTCTTTTGCAGCAAGTGAACACAAAATTGAAAGGGGTCCAAGATTTTGAGGAGTAAGAGACTGGTCTTCCCCCAAACTAGATGGCCTGGCTTGTTGATTTTCTGCCTTTTGTGTCCCACACAACAGCACCATGCTCCATCTGAGACATATGCTATGAGAAGTGGAAGCGCCAAACCGCCCGTCACCTTTAGCCCAAGAAGTTAGGAAAATTACTGAGAGGATGAGGCAACATTCAGTGGAGAACAACTTTGATAGGCAAACCATATTGGTTGACTTTCTTGCCCTCCTACTTTGGCCTTTAGGCATGAATCTGGAGGTGGATGTCCTCCAAGCTGCAGACACAGCTTGGGGCCCACACAGCAGCAATGACAGACATACCCAACACCTTACTGAAGCCCATGCTTAAGGTCTGTGACCTCCAAGGATGTTTCAGGGCATAGTTGCTTCCCTAGCTGCACTAACTTAAGATACAACTCAGTTCAAATTCCTGCTCTTTGTAAGGAATAAGGTCTTGGCCAGTTAATTTCCATGTCTGCAAAATGGGGATAGTAATAGTGCCTTCCCCTAATTTGTTGCTAGAAATAAGAGAGTCAGATCAATACAAATGTTAGTTCTGCTATTAGCACTGTAACAGCTGAACAATGTGAACAAGGATTCAAGTTGAACCTTTGAACAATGTGGGTGTACTTATTGGAGGCTTTCTCTCTCTGGGGTTCTGCATTGACAGATTCAACCAACCTTTAATGTCAGTTGGTTGACTCCACAGATGTGGAGCCCATGGATATCAAAGGTCAATTCAGTGTGAGAATGACTTGGGGAGTGTGGTTTATCACCTCTAAACCCCTGTGTTTTTCAAAAGTCAACTGTGTGAGCACACTTTTCTCTTCACAGAGTCACTGATGCCTGCTCTCAGCTGCCTCCTGGAACCCACAGGCTAAAAGCTCACCTTACTCAATATCAGTGCTGACTTTGTGTCCTCTCTGAATCTCCTTGTATTCATAACCAGTTTCTTTCTTTCTTTTTTTTTTTTTTTTTTTTTTTTTTTTTTTTTTTTTTTTTTTTTTTTTTTTTTTTTTTTTTTTTTTTTTTTTTGAGATTAGGTCTCGCTATTTTTGCTCGTGGAACCGCAGGGTACCACAGACTCAAGCTTGCCAGGTAGCTGGGATTACAGGCGCACGCCACCACACCCAGCTATTTTTTGGGACTAGGTCTCCCTATGTGCCCCCGGCAGGACTCGAACTGTGATTCCTGGCCCCAGCCGCTTCATAGACTGAAGCTTACATGCATGAGCCATTGTGCCCAGTTCCATAACCAATTTCTTAGTCCTGCTTCTTGCAGGGAGCACCCAGCACCAGCCTGTACTACTCAGCCTCCTTCTGTTCAGTTATTTCAAACACAACTATTATATAAAGTCTTCCTTTTGAGAAAGAATACCTGGTCCCACAAATGATTTACAATATCACAATTATCTCACTCCAGAAAATACTCAAGTCCTCATTTATTTATTTTGTCATCTAACTCAGGTTGATTGAAGATTGTTTATGTCAGAATTTCTTGAACACTGTCAATACTTCGGGTCAAATAATTCTTTGTTAAGGAGGTTTTCCTGAACATCATAGGACAGTTCACTACATGCCTGGTCTCCACCTCACAGATGCCAGCAGCATTTATCCCTTCAGTTGTGACAACCCTAAATATCTCTAGACATTGCCAATGTCCCCAGGGGTAATGTTGTCAGATCTAGTAAGTAAAATTATACAGATACATTTTACCTGGCAGTCTTATTCTAAGAGATGATCACCCAGGTCGAGAAGCACCAGTTGGGGTGTCAGCCCTGTGTTTGTTGCACTCATATCCATTACCCATGATAGCTCTGTAAGGCAGTTATTAGTAATTAGTTATTAGCATTCTGAAGCTGAACAACCTGGGTGTTGGAGAGGGAAAGTGGCTTGCCCATGGTCACCCCTGTAGAAGACCTATTTCAATGCTCTCTCCATTCTATGCCCACAGTTAAATGAAGCTTGTCCTCATCTACTACCTTCGGTGGAACATTCAGTAGCTCCCATTCCCACCCTGCTGTGTGGATGCTCTGATAATTGGGACATCAGTTAAGCGAAGGGCCAAACTGGACATTGTCCTATAAAGCTCTTCAGCCCACATAGCTCTGAAAGAGTCTCTTGGAGAGAAGGCGAAGGAAGCAGAGGAGGGGGAAGAAACAGCAGGGGGTGCAGGGTCCCTGCCTCCCACAGCTCTGCAGCCAAAGCTTGGGGAGACAAAAGGCAGCACGGTGTGGCGGTGATTATTTCCCTTGCTCTATCACCCAACTCAATGGGGCATTCTGGATCCCTGCCCTCCAATGCTCCGGGGCCTTATTAACAGACCTCAGCTGTTGCCCAAAGCCCTTACCTCACCCAAGAGGGCTCTATTTGCATGATAATGCCCTCTTTGGGGGAATTATTGCTTAATTAAAGAACAGCAATCACTTTAATTAGCATGTCTCCTTGCTCCCTGGTACTTTCATGGATTCAAATGAGCTCCTCATTAGGTATTGGCACTTGGACAAATCTGGGGCCTCTGGCTGCAAAGGGAGGCTCTCAGAGCAGGCAGCCCCAGCCAGGACCTCAGTGACAGGGAGGCCCAGCTCTGCCAAGAGCACAACCCAGGCTTTGTGAGGAGAACGGCTAACAGGGCCCCGGCCATCACCCTTCAGGGGCCAGCAACCAGCACACAGGGCAGGCCAGGCCCCGGATGAGGTCTTTGTAGATTTTCTTTGCCTCTGCCTATACATGTGAGTTCGACTTCTTTTTCAGCTCTTTGCCCTTAACATTAAGCCACCTTATACCATCATTCCCCATTCCCAGGTAAATGATTTGAGCTTCTTTCTATCCAACCTTTCTCTCTCTCTTCTCTCTCTTTTTCTCCCTCTCTCTTCCACACACACACACATACACACACTCACACACCCTTTCAATGTGTGTTTTCACTTAGTGCACCTCACTTCTTTGTGCAAACAAGAAAAAACCCACCTGTTCTGATCCAGAGATGGTCTCTTTCCCTCAGCAAATCATTCCCTGTCTTTTACTTCCCTCCCTGAGATATAGAAAGAGACTCAGTTCCCTGAAATATCTAGGAATCACTCTATGCACAGGTCCCCAGGCAAGATTTCCAGAAATAAAGCTTATGTGTGTGTGTGTGTGTGTGTTTTAACAGCTCAGCCTTCCCTGATTATTAACAAAACAAGTCATTTTGTAAGTCACAGGGCATTCTATAGGACACAAGTGATATCAGCCTAACTAGACTTTGCTACTTGATATTTTCTAGAAAGTCTTTTCTAGAAAAAACAAAAACAAAACAGTAATCTCCCCTACCAGAAAAAAATCTTCACTCTTATGCCTGGATTGTAGTGCACCTAAAATCAATTTACCTTCATCCTTCTTTGTAAGTCATACACTGACACACCAACACACCACACACCACACACACATACTGATAGCGGGCGTCTACCCACCCTGGGTATCATTGTCTCCTGTAAAAGATTGCAGATTTCAAGGAAGATATGCTAAAATATGAAAATGGCCTTGATAAAATTTCCTTTCAGAAAGATAAAAGGGGAAAGGAAGAAGTAAAACAGGCTTTTTTCTTTGTAATGTGATAATTTAGGAGCTGTTCCTGGAAGGTAGGAAATAAGAATATATAAAGAGGTTTAAAACAAAGAAAAGGATTCGGATTGGGATTTGGATTTTAGATTTAGATTCTGGTTTGGTTTCTGCCATTTTGTGGGATGAAGATGTAAGCCATTGAGCTTGGCCATGTGGCCAAGGCCTGGGGCCTGCAGCCTTTGTCTGACCCAGACTAGGAGCATGTGTGTTAAAGGAAGTTAAGGAGTTTGTAGATTTAAACTCCATGTTGGAGTTTGTTTTGCTGAGTTTGACTTGTGTCTGGAAGAGGCCGTGGGAAAGTCAGGCCTGAAAAGAAAGTAAACTTTGCTAGTTCTGGTACTATGGACCTTCTTTTTACTACGTGGGGGAGGACAAGGAGAAGACAGCATGGAGGAGCTGAAGCACGCCAAAGGAGCACGCCAAAGGATGATGTCTTCCAGCATTTGGAGATGAACTCTGACTGACTAATGTTGGTGAGATGATCAGGACTGAGAGAATTTTTGGATAATTTGGGAAAAGGACTTTGGACAATGTTGGAAAAGGTTTTGGACAATGTTAAAGTAATCAGAGTTTACTTACATGTTTCTTTTGTAGCAATTAAGAAATCACTTTGTTAAAAATAAATTAGTCTGCACTCTGAGAGTCTTGCTTTGACTTGGGATTTTAGTGAGAAGGCCGGGATGGTTAAAAAAAAACCACAGAAGTTTAAAAGTGGGTAAATTAGGCAAACTAGTCTAAAGTTTAAACTGTGTTTCTACGTTTTTCTTTTTTAGGTCGAGAGAGGGGAAGAGAGCTGAGAAAAAGCTGGTAGCTGATTTTTGCATACCAATAGTAGGTAAACAGTAAAAATGCTAATAAACTGTTTGGAGCCTGCTTCCTAGGGAGAAGCAGGCACAAGTGTACTAATTCAAGGCAAAAAGTCTTTTTTTCTTTTCACCCGATTTCAATACCACACATACACTATGCCCCTAGGGCCGATCTCTGTAACGTTATGTCTAGTGCAAATACAGACAAAAGTACATTCGAAAAACAACAAGAGAGAAATAGACCTAGATTTGCACTTAAGAGATCTGACTTCAGTTTAAGTCTGCATATAAGGCAGAAACATCCCTGCTACCCCAATCTTTGGGTCTCAAGAAGAGAAAGGGGGTCAGTCCCAGGCTTCTGACTCAGAGACTAAGTTCAAGCTTTGCTTACCACTCAATTCAGGACTCTCTTGTACCATAGCCTGGGTAGGTCATGTCCAGCCTTTGACCATCTCCATCTCACTGGCCTTTGTGTCCCCCAGAACGAGCCAGTGTGGGCCTCCCCAACCTTCGCCTGTGTGACAGGGTAATTCATGGGGAGGAGTGGGTAGCTGGGAAATGTTTCAGGGACTCAGGCTCAAGAGAAATGGAGGGAGGAGAAGGGGGCTTGAAGTGGGGGTGTCTAGGGAAAAAGGGACTCTCTCCCCCTTGGCATCACCCTGTGGAGAGAGTAACAACAAATCAGAGGTAAATCCACTTCCTGGCAGGAAGCTGAGCCTGAAACCAGATGAAGCCACAGCAGTTCAAAGGGAGAGTGACACCCAAACAAGAGAGCAGCTCTTAATCCCCCATAGAAAGATGAGAATGGAGAGCTCAGGCCCAGGAGGGAGACCGTTGGGCTTTGTTTAACCAGGACTGAAAACACAGCCCTATTGAGAGGCTGGGACTTTGAGACACAGACCCGGAGGGGCAGTTGCCAATTTGAAGGCAGCCCAGGCTGCCAGCTTTCACCTCTTTAGCTCTGGGTTTGGCAGTAATGAGGCGAAGGGCCAGGACTTTTAACTGGCTAGGTCAAAAAGGTTTCCTTATTAGACAAACAGTTTGGTGGGGAGTGAGAGAGAGAGACAGTGTGTGTGTGTGTATGTGTGTATGTTTTGGTGGTGGTGGGGGTAGGGAGTTGTATTCAGCACTGAGCTTGTGTGTGTGTGTGTGTATGTGTGTGTGTGTATTTTGGTGGTGGTGGGGGTAGGGGGTTATATTCAGGTCTGAGCTTGTGTGTGTGTGTGTGTGTGTGTGTGTGTGTGTGCGTGCGTGTGTTGGCAGTGGTGGGGTTAGGGGGTTGTATTCAGGCCTGAGCTTGTGTGTGTGTGTGTTGGTGGTTGTGGGGGTAGGAGGTTGTATTCAGGTCTGAGCTTGTGTGTGTGTGTGCGCGTGCGTGCGTGTGTGTGTGTGTGTGTGTGTGTGTGTTTTGGTGGGGGGGGTGGTAGGGGGTTGTATTCAGGTCTGAGCTTGGAACTTCCAGAGAAGACATAGAGCCAGAGGCTGTTCCAGTCTCCTTTAGGACACCCAACCCCCACTACTGAGGTTGAACCCTTCACCTCTCCCCATTCCCACTCCTGCCATATTCACCACAGCTTAAAGGGGAACTTGAAGAAATGTCAAGTGGGCCTGAAGCAAGGCCCAGACAAATATGAAGTGACCGACAGGAGGCCAGGCAGGGGTGGGGGTGGGGAGGTGGGGGGGGGTGGGGAGGCCTGCCCTGAGGCTTGTTCCTAATCAGTTGGTGGGTCCCTGGAGTGAGGTCAAGTGTTGGGGGTGAGTGGGGGGGAATCCTCAGCCTGAGGCAGACTGGCCTCTAGAGGGGAGGAGCCCCTTTCTCCAGAGTGGGATACAACAGTTCAGTGGACAGCTGCTGAGATCCAGCGCTGGCCCTGGGGCCCAAGGCAACTCACCAGCTGAATGTTTTCTAAAGTCATTGTCAAGCGTGGCTTGACAGTGACCTAAAACACAGGAGGTGGGCCTACCTCCCAAGCTAGGGAACAGGTGAGCAGGAGATAGCCCAGGTTGAGGGAGGATCACCTGTCCTCTCACCCAGAATGGTGAGGGTTTTTTTCACTTTCTTATTTACTTACTAAATCTTCTGTGTAAGATTTTAGCTGAAGAAACAACCAAAGAGCCCAGAAAATTTGGAAAGCGCTGCTCTAAAGGATAAGATGCTATGGAGCAGAGATTCCCAACTCTCCAGACTTAACACTATCTCAGCATCGTCAGTATCCACGTTCAATTCATTAAGTGACCACTTACTAAGCACCTTATTTATATGCCCACTTGTTTCACAGAAGACTTGAGCTTGAGTTTCACAGAAGACTTGAGCTGTTTTCAAAGAAATGTGAATAATTAAAAAATGATGTAAATGTAAGTGGGAATAAATTAACAGGACTAGAGAAAATAGACATGAAATGAGGTCTAAACTAGGGAAGTGAGGCACATATGTGAAGGTGATATGAAGTTTTATATATTGATTATTTTTAGACAGAAAGAGAGAGAATTTAATTCTATTTACTAGTATGAAAGGAAGATACCAGATTCTCAAGCTAAGCAAAAATTTTTACAGTGTAGTTTTAGAAGAAATTTCTCACAGTGAACTGAATGAAGAAGTGCTAGATTGGCAGTCTTTAGTTGGCTTCTTACAATAACAGATTCCTGGTTCTGGGATTAGTCAATAAAAACTAAAGGCATTAACATTAAAATGTAATGCAGTAAAAGCAGGTTGGTGACGATACAAGATAAAACAGAGGAAAAGAGTGGACTTAGGTTGTTTCAGTCAGGGCCAAGCATAATCCATCTGCCTTAGTTGTGGTTTCCCTTAGAAACAAACCTTAGAAAAGAATTCAATGCAAGTTGCTTGCTTGGCATCTGATCCCAGGAAACCATGGCACTGGCATGGGCAAAGGAGACAGGAAGCGGGGGAAATGTGCAATCAGGCTAGTTACTACTGAGGAAGTTGGAGCTTACCCCACTTGGGGAATTATGGAAGTGTGAATCGTGTGAATAGCAGAGTTCTCCAATCTGAGCTATTCTTCCCGGGCAGTTGTATACCAACTCCTATCAGTAGTGGCTGAAGGTCACTTCCATGGAATATTAATTACCTGGCCTTGCCAGCCTGCAATGGATATGGGCAGAGCAGGTTCCAGCAGGCAGAGGAGGTCCTGAGGCAAAGAGATGCAGGTGTTGGCACAAGAAGGTAGACCAGCATGCCCAGAAATGGTCCAGGCCAAGGAAGCATGGGCCGGGTGTTGGCAGTGTCTGCCTCATCATCCTGCCTTGGGCACATGAGCAAAGAGGATATGTGGTGACACCCTAGTCATAACAGCCCATAGTCTCTTAGCTCTTGCTTAGACCTACTAATGCAGGACTTTCTCTGCAACATCTTCCCATAATCATTCCTAGATGAACCCAGAAGTATCTCATTCATACTCAGTGGGACATTTAATGGGCATGGCCACTTCTGCTGAGAATAGCTTGCACTAAGTCCCTGGTCACTTACCCTTTCTGCTGGTCACTGGCAGTATCCCAGGGAGGTGACCATCCCTGGTCAGCAGTATGGCCTTGACTGGACAATGTCACCTTGTCCTTGGAGTTCAAAGTAAGATGGAGCTCACTTTGAAGTTCTGAGAACACCATTCTGCATGTTCAACTGAAAGGGAGAAAATGCTGCTATTTCCATATAAACTTAGTTCAGAGTCCACAGACGCCGTGGAGCCTTATGGATTGGCATCCATCAAGATTTTAATGAAAACAGCTCTTAACTTTTATGTAGTGTCTCTTTTACTTCAAGGAAATGGACAAATGCCGAGAGAAAATACTGGGTAAAGATGAGCCTTCTCCTCCAAAAAACTACATTCATAATATCTTCTATTCCCCTTCAATAGGTTTGATCCTCTTGGGTACTGGATCAAACCTATCTCCCCCTCTTTGCCTTGTGATTATTTCCTGGGAATGTGTGGGTCCTTCATGCAAGCAGACTTCTATGGGTTACCTCACAGTTTGCCAAGTTTGCTTAATACAGTTTCCAAGTTGCAATGGTAGATATAATTTAAATCAGAATTGAGACCCCTGCCTCAAAAATATAAAAATCCAAAAACTTGGATAAATGGGTAAACTCTATATTTTTGGATAACTCTATATTTTCCATAAACATCACTCATGGTGAGTGCTTCATGCTTTATAAGGTGACCCAGAATGCTTATGTTCTTTGTTGACAAATGAGAATAATCCAGCCGGGCATGGTGGTGCCTGCCTGTAAATGACAGCCTATAACATCCGGCTGGAACTGGGGATCGCAGTTTGAGACCTGCCTGGGGTAGCATAGCAAGACCTAGTCCCCAAAAAATAGCTGGGTGTGGTGGCATGCGACTGTAATCCCAGCTACCTGAGAAGCTGAGGCTGGGGATTGCTTGAGTCTGTGGTACCCCAGGCAGTGTGAGCCTGAGGTTCCACTGGCAAAAATAGCAAGTTCTAGTCTCAAAAAAAAAAAAAAAAGAAGAAATGAAAATAGATTCATTGTACAGAAACAAGCTGAGCAGTCATAAAATTGTTTTTCAGGTGTCTAATCAGTACTCTCATCTGTGTGGAGAGTCATTTCATCTGGAAGTTGACACTACAAAGTACTTATCCCCCAAAACATACTTCGTGGTAAAAGCATATACATATTGACATCTTCCTAATTGAAGGGTTTTTGTCTGAGCCAACATAGGGCATAAAAATGTCATCATAACGGGAAGATAATCTCTAATGACTGGGCCACTTAGACTACTGGCCTCTATCTTACCCCTCTACATTCATCTCCATGTGCATCCACCTTGCAAGCATCAGTAAGTTCTTCTGTCAACATGTGAAAAATATCAGATTTCTGACAAAATGGTGCAAAACAATGGGAAATATTGCATTAAATGTAAGATTTCTTGAGACCAAGTGGCAGTAGAGAGCCGCCACCATTTTCAGAGGGCTTAGAAAATGAGAATCACTAAGCTGAGACTTGACAAAACTTGACTAGATAGGTTCTTTAGAAGAGGGTTTTGCATAACAAAGGATTTAACTCCCTTGAGAATATTCACAGGTCTTTGGAACATTTTTTGCAAACCTTCTTTATGACCCTGCCATGACTGCCAGAAGGGAAAGAAGAATAATGGGTCACGCCACAGATTTGGCACAGTATATCATGGCAAAAACCTTCCCAAAGCTAAAATCATTTATTTTTTCATATGATATATGATGATTTTGCTCACGCATAGAATATAGAGAAAACAAAACAAAAGGGAAATAATAACACAAGGCCTAAATAAGCCCTAGAAATATGATGCAAAACTGAGGTTACTGGGAGTAGGAACACAGGATAGAAGGACCCTGTAATCCCTGGGGATGGGGTTGGAACAGACATCTGAGGAGGTGTGAACCCATTCCCCTAAATCTTGTAAAATGCTGTGAACTACTGTTACTTCAGTAAGGGGGGAGGGAGGGGACAAATCTGGAATAATAATGAAAAATGAAATCAGACATAATTGCAATTATGTTAAACAGAAGGTAAATAAACTTACTATTCACATCTTTTTACTTATTGTCATTGTAAAACTTGAATCTATGCTGTTGACTTCTACTATTTACCATGAAAATTTGGTCCTCATTTAAGTGGATTCACTTTTCATGGTCATTTCCCAGCATCAATTGACTTCTGATAATAAGAAGTATAGCTCGCTGGGTTTGACACAGGTCCTTGAAGCACCTTGCCATTAACATAACATTTCTCTAAAGGTTTCCATTTTATCTTAAAACTCTGTGAAATTCTTACACTCTAATCTACTTCTGATAAATTGTTTATCTGCTAAATTATTCATTTTTCAGCAAAAGTTTTTCATAAAAAAGATTCTCCTGGAAGAGGAACCTTATCTTGTGACTGTATATGTATCTTTGTGGCAGGTTGCATATTTTCCTTGTGACATATGAATTCCACTTGAAAAGTCTGGTCATAAAGAATGATCAAAATGACCTGAGTCTTGACAATGTCCAGAGGGGAATGCTGCCAGTCAACTATTCTTCCATTCATAGAAAAATCTCAAAAATTCTTTCTTAGAAATATCCAACTAGGAGCAACACTGTAATCATCTACAAGGAAGTTTGACAGTAGCTATACTCACACACTGCCACACCAATGGACTTGATTTGGGGACTTCTCCTGTGTAAGCCAATTAAATCTTGGAGGATGATATCTGTCAATGATAAAAATTCTTTTGGGTCATTAAGTCCCCCCTCCCTTTTTTTTTTTTTTTTTGCACGTGGTAGAGACCAAGATTACAGTCCCCAGAGCAGGCTCCTAGGTCATGTCCAGAAGGCATATGGCATCTCTACTTACAGGGCTCTCTATCCTGTTTCTAAAGCAAAAATATTTACCAACAGATAATCCCAGAGCAGGTTATTAGATAACATATTTTTTAATTGAAAGTTTTAAAGGCAGGAGAGGACAGACGAAGAAAAAAGAAAAAGAAAAGGGATTTTCTGATTTATTCTGGTTTAAAATGTTCTTTGAATGATATTCTGGTTTAGAATTTTCTGAATTGTTATTTGCTCTTCCAGGAAATGCATTCTATGGACTTGACTCCTTGTGGTGGTGTCAAAGTGTAGGTTTCATATAAACACCAACAACAAGGGATTTTATATTCTCATGCACTCTGTTTCTTGCCCTCCAAGTCAGGCTGATGAAAGGCTGGTGTAAAACCTCAAACAATGTGATACTGGTTTTGCCAGTTTCCTTTACAACCAGAGAGCAAATCAGTGATCAATAAGGGTAACAATGCTTGAAAAACCCCAGTTACATGGAAAATAGTGCTCTGGGAAACACTGAAGTTCAATTTGCTAAGAAGAAGAAAAGGATGCACTATTTTATTAAATATAGTTTATTTCCTCTTATCTCTGTAACAGAAAGGGTATTATTGCATGTCATCAACTATCACAAATATCACAGAGTTGAATAAGATGAAAAGAAGCTATACAGTCTCTCTTCAATTAGAAAGAAACTAAGTTGTGGACAACCTCGTGTGTGATGAGAAATTTCTCTCCAAAGCCTGCCTGGGATGGAGAGGCTGCTGGTCACTCTTTTTATAAACCTAATCCAGGTCAGATTGAAGATTTTCTAGTCTCATGGATCTTTTTACCTTCTCACTGTGCAGTCTTGGCAAAATCTTTTTCTTATTTTCTCATTTGTAAAAAGAGGATAACACCTACTGAAATCGCATAAAAAGAAGAAAAAGACTTTTTTACTTAACTTGAAACACATCTGCCTGCTTCTCTCTATGAAGCAGGCCACTAGCAGTTTAATAGCATTTACCTGTAACTTGAACTAGACACACCTACACCTGCTTCTCTCCGTAGGAAGCAGGCTACAAACTGTTTATTAGCATTTTCACTGTTCACCTTTACCATTAGTATGCAAACATTAGCTACCAGCTTCTCTCAGCTTTCTTTCCCTCTTTCAGACCTAAAAAGAAAAACTTAGAAACGCAGTTTAAACTTTAAACTAGTTTGCCTCAATTTACCCTTTTAGACTTCGTGGGTTCTTTCCACCATCCCCAGCCTTCTCAACCAAAATATCAAGTCTAAGCAAGACTATCAGTGTAGACTAATTTATTTCTAACAAAGTGATTTCCTAATTACTACAAAATAAACATGTAGGTAAGACTCTGATTACTTTAACATTGTCCACACCCTTTCTCAACATTGTCCAAAGTTCTTTCCCAGATTGCCCAAAAATCCTCAGTCTCTCAGTCCTGATCATCTCACCAAAACCAGTCAGTCAGAGTTCATCTCTGCGTGTTTGAAGACATCTTCCTTTGGCTGCTCCTTTGGCGTGCTCCAGCTCCTCCATGCTGTCTTCCCCTTGTCGTCCTCCTCTAAGCGGTAGAAGAAACCTCATGGTACCGGACCCAGCAAAGCTCACTTTCTTTTCAGGCCTAACTTTTGCATGGCCTCTTCTAGACACAAGTCAAACTCAGCAAAACAAACTCAAACATGGAGTTTAAATCTGCAAACTTCTTAACTGCCTTTAGGACACATGCGGCTAGCCTGGGCCAGCCAAAGGCTGCAAGCTCCAGACCTTGGCCACATGGCCAAGCTCACATGGTTCACATTTTCATCCTACAAAATGGCAGAAACCAAACCTGAATCTGAATCTCCATCCCATAGAATCTCTCTTTCTTTGTTTCAAACTCCTTATATCTTCTTTCTGTTTTTCCTGCCTTCCAGAAACAGCTCCTGAATTATTATATTACCAAAACAAAAACAAACAAACAAACAAACCTGTTTCACTTCTTCCTCCCCCTTGTATTTTTCTAAAAGAAAATTTTCATTAAGGTCATTCTCACATTTTAGCATACCTTCCTTGAAATCTGCAATCTTAAACGGGAGACAATGACACCCAGGGGGGTAGTGCCCCCTAACATTACCTTGTAAGGCCATCACAAGGGTTAGAGACAAGGCATTTAAATGCCAGCCCTAAAATATAAAAATTTTTTTAAAATGCCACATCTATGTCTGATGAGCATGACAAAAATAAATTTGAAAACATGGATTTCATCACCAGAAAAGGGGGTCAATTTTATGGTGACGAATGGAAACCAGGTCCTGATCATAACATGGTATAAACAGATGTCTATACTTATAGAAAGTATGGAAAGTATGGAGACTTACAGAAAGTTACAAATCAGTGTTACTTCATTAAAAATCTTATCAAATTTAATACCCAGAGAAATGCTTTCATGAAATGACTCCATAAAATCTTTCTGATTGTTTTGTTTTGATAGCAATTTCATGCGTTATCATAATTTAGCATCTTTCAAAAATCTTTCATCGAAGATACCATTCATCATGCTCCCCCTTCACTATCCTTGAGTTCCGTATCAGAGTATCTCAAGTCTTCATTGGAATATGACAGATTGCTTTGAATTTAGCACAAAAACAGGTTTTTCTAGTTTTGGTTGCTTTTTATCAATGAGAACCACAGTGTTTTCATTTTTTGTTTCGTTTCCAGGAAGTCCAGAACTAAACTAAATACAATATATGCCTTTGTCTCCTTCTTCCGCCTTCTATGGTTTTTGGGGTTGTATTTCTATTTTAAGCCTTATTTATACGTGTATTACTGCTATGCCACTATTACTACTGCGGCTGCGTAGTGTTTGGATCTTGACAATGTTGCATTTCTCTGAGCTCCATGAACTTGGAAAACAGTGAAGGTGAAGAAGTCCCCCATCCTGTGTTCCAGAAAACAGTTAACTGCAAGGAACCACGCTGACCCAAGATGCCCCCCCTGTTTGCCTGTGACAAGTCGAGACACAGACCCTCAAAAAATTCCCTGCTTTGTCTTAGGATGAACTGCTTGTCCCCTGATCAGAGAAAATGCTGGTTAGCCCGACTCTGTGACTCTGCCCTTCTTCCTCCAGCCCCGCACTTTGACGGGCCCTCGGTTGGTGCCCACTGTGCTGGGAACTACCTGGTCAAACCTATGACCTATGTCTTGTAAGCCACTTTCATCCATTCTACTTCCCAGTGCCTGGTTCTTCCCAGACTTGGTTATTCCTCTCAAGAGAGTAAATGCTTTTTGCCCAGTCTTAAAATGAACATGCAGACCCTAAGGCCAATGGTGTCTTTCCTCTTATTTTAACTCCTTCTTTGAGTCTTGCAATAGCTCTTTCTGTGCCCTGATGAGGACTGGATTTGGTTTTTATTTTAAAAACTACTTGGCCTATAAAGAGTACACACACACACACACACACACACACACACACACACACACAGTCACTTAAGTTTCACTATAACCATATAATATGGTCACTATTCTTATTATCATCTCCAATTTACCGGTGAGGGTTTACCTAATTTCAAGAAATGTTTTACCAGTGGGAGAAGTAGACAGCCAAATCCAGCTTTTCTACCTTTAAATCCCATCTTACTCTGGAACAACAGCATCCCTAACCTCTCTTGGAAGCAAATTAGGTCTAAACAAATGCTGTACCCAGGAATACCCCCCTCCCCCAGTGTGTAGCCCAGATGTGATGACTCAGGGCATTATGATGGTAGGTTGTTTGTTTTACCAGGAGCGTGCTACTAGGCTGGTGATTAGGAACATTCTGCCTGTTAAGATGTGGACAGGCCATCATGAAACACTTAACACAGAGACCCGCAAGGAGTCAATGCTCCGGGATCCTAAGTGTCTTGGCCAACTTGCTAAAACTAACTGTAGTCATATTTGCCCATTTCCGAATGAAGTTGATGTTTCGGGTGTCAGGATGGCCCAGTGGTCTAAGGCGCCAGACACAAGCTGTCTTCCAAATGAAGTTGATTTTTAACTTAGTTACTTCATCTCCAACAATGCAATGAGCAGGTGATTACCTCCATTGTCCAAATGAGAAAATTAGGTTTAATCCTTTGATGGATCTGACTACGGTTCCAAAAATAATAGCTACTGTGTAGCAGAGACAAAGGGGGCACTGTGAGCTTGTACTGTGGTCTCAAAGCCTGGAGGAGGAAATCAGAGAAATTAAATAATTTAAATAATATGCCCCAAAGACAGCAGAGCCCAACTTTAACCGGACTCTGCTGAGCTCTTTTCCTCCACTTCCTGCTCCTCCTTCTGTCCTTCATCATGTTTTTCTCTAATCAAAGTTTCCTTACAAATAGGTGAATGATACCGACAGCTAGGAGTAGCCCCTGCTACCCCTGCTTTCAGGCAAGAACTCAACTCTTTTATTACTAAAATTTGGGGGGGGAGAGACTAGGTCTCGCTACGTTGCCCCGGGTACTGCAGACTCAAGCAATCCCCAGCCTCAGCCTCCCAGGTAGCTGGGATTACAGACGCTCACCATGGCACCCAGCTGCTTTTTCGAGACTAGGTCTCCTTATGTTGCCTGGGGTAGTCTCGAACCTGCAAACTCAAGCAATCTCAAGCCTCTTGCCTCCCAGCGCTTGGACAACAGGCATGCACCACCATGTCCAGCATATTATTACCAATTCTTAATGCTTCAATCTTAGGTGCATTTTAAATATCCTTAATTTAGACATTGCTTTTGTCCCCATATAGAGGTTGATATCTCTTTCAGCCACGCTCTCTACCTTGACATCCATGCACGCCACCCCCTCAACCTGCCCTTTCAAGTTGATCATGATTTGGGTTAGAGTAACATTTAATATATACTTTACCATGAATATACAAGCACCATTGTAATGCAAACCATGATGTTCATGACACCAATTGTAGCACCAACATCAGATTTTTGGTAGTTTCTTTATTGGTTCTAGCAATTACACAGACATATCCGGCAGGGCGGGACCAGGGCTGTGGGGTGGGGGTGGGGGGCTGGCTGAGGGCCATCCGGGAATCTTCATGCTCTTTCTCCGACCTCCTTCTCTCTCTGGCACTTTCTCCCTTTGTGCTTGCCTGTGCTCACTCTTCAAGAGCTCTCTCAGTCCAGGGTAACACTGCCCTTTTAGTCTTTTTCCCAGGTCTAGGTGTGCCCACTCACACACACACATCCACACTGGGCCTGGACATGCACACACAGACATGGGAAGGGAGCAAAAACACAGGTGCTGGTATACAGGCTAATGGAGGAAAAAGCCTGACTAACTCACCCTGCCACCATTCACAGCCAAATTGTTAGTGTGCAACCAAGGGTACCCAGTGAGCCCCATGCTCTAAAACAGGGTCCTGCTATTTTCTACAGACTGAAGAAGTTGACTCTTAGTGTAAAAGACCTTTAATAGAAATAGAAGTGTGTATAGAGGGAAAAGAAAAGCTATTTTTTTTTTGAGACTAGATCTCCCTATTTTTGCCCTTGGAACCGTAGGCTCACATTGCCTGGGGTACCATGGACTCAAGCAATCCCCAGCCTCATTTTCCCAGGTAGCTGGGATTACAGGTGATTGCCACCATGCCCAGCTATTTTTTTGGGGACTAGGTCTGACTATGTTGCCCTGGGCGGAACTCGAAACGTGATCCCTGGTCCCTGCTGCAGCTTCCTAGGCTGCCACTTACAGGCATGCGTCACCGTGTCTGACCCAGAAAGGTTATTTCTAATAAAAATTTTCCAATAAAATTTCCCAAATTGTGGTCTCACTTATAGATGGGATGCAGGAATAACAAAAGATCAAGAAAAAGTCAAAATAAGCTAAGAACAGAACTGGGGCAAGCAGCTACAGAGTAGGAGTGGGAAGGGAGAAATCATGAAAGGGAGGAGCACAAGATGATCTAGATGAAGATTCATGGGTGATAAGGTGGAAGGAGAACCCCCAGGGAATGCAATGATGTGAGTATATCATATATACTCATGTGAGTATATAAATATGTGTGTATATATGTAAACAATAAAATGATTAATAAAAATAATTATTAAAAAAAATTCCCAAGCCGGGCACGGTGGCTTGTGCCTGTAAGCTTCAGCCTATGAAGTGGCTAGGGTTAAGGATCATGGTTCGAGTCCCAGTCGGGGCAACACAGCGAGCTCTAGTCCCAAAAAAATAGCTGGGCGTGATGGCGCACACCTGTAATCCCAGCTACCTGGGAAGCTGAGACTGGGGATTGCTTGAGTCTGTGGTACCCCAGGCAATGTGAGCCTGCGGTTCCACAGGCAAAAATAGCGAGACCTAGTCTCAAAAAAAAAAAAAATTCCCAAATCGCCGGGTGTCATGACACGTGCCTTTAATCCCAGCCTAAAATGGGAGGCAGAGACTAGGGATCGTTTGAGTCAGGTGTCTGAGACCCATCCCGGGCCAACATCGCTGAATCTGCGGGTTCAAACCCTCCGGGGCAACATAGCGACAGCTAGTCTCAAAAAATAGCTGGGCATGGTGGCGCGTGCCTGTAATCCCAGCTACCCGGGAGGCTGAGGCTGGGATTGCTTGAGTCCGTGGTACCCCGGTGAAAGTGAGTCTGTGGTTCCCTGGGCCATAAAGCAAGACCTAGTCTCAAAAAAAAAAATCCCAAATTGTGGGTAAATACCCAGACAAATAGGCTTGACCCAAAGTAGTGATGAAGCCCACAAGCTTGCCACAAGTCTAAACTTCTTTTGGCAGGAACAACAAGAGAGAGGTAAGGATGTGGTGCAGGAAGGAGATGCCCCATCAAGATAACAACTACCATGGTCCGCCTCCCCACACATCTCTCACCCACCATCTCACCTAGGTGTTTCTCTCAAGCATCTCCACATATCTCTCCACCAGGCATCTCCTTCTAAGCGCTTTTTAGAGCCCACTTGCCTGCTGTGTGCTAGAGCTTCCCCTGGCTATGCAGCTCCACCCTTAATTCCCAGCAGTTAGTCGAATGTGGCTGCCGATGAGTGGGAGTAAATAGCAACTCCCCTAGGTAGATCATGTGTACATAATGATTGTTTTCTGTTTTCTGCTAAGCTTCCCTACTGGTGTTAAAAAATTGTAGTTTTATCTGTTTATTTGTTTAGTTTTCTACTTATTTATTGTTAACTTAATCCCAAACTCTCCCCAAATTAAGCTGTCACTTCTCATTCATCTCAAATGCTGAACCTCCTGAGGTATTTTATCTGTCTCATCTTGGAGAGACAGTGTAGAACAGGGGCAAAGTCGCTGACTTGGGGTCTCCCTCCACTCTCTGATTGGGGCTTCCCTTCTCTCTCTTTCAGGATTTTCTTGTCTACCGGTGCCTCATCATCATCTTGTCCTGTTTTGGGTGAATTTTCTTCCTGAGACAGAGTGCCTGGGAGACAAATATTGGACTTTGCATGTCTGAAAATATCATATCGTACCCTCACACCTGATTGGGATGTGTAGATGAATAGAAGATGTTAGGTTGGTCGTTGCTTTTCTCCATCTTTTAGTTTTCAGAAGTATTGTTAGGAGGACTACTGCTATTACGACTCCTTTGTAGGAAACCCATTCATACACAACCCACCACTTAAGATGATGGTTTGCATTATGATTTTCAACTTGCAATGATGTGAAAGTGATATACATCCAGAAAAGATTGTACTTGCAATTTGGAGACTTGTGCTTTTCCTGGATTAATGACATGCACCCCCCCACTCCCTTGTGATGCTGGGAGTGCTTCAAGTCACAGCCCTCAGTCAGCCACAGGATGGTTTTGTTTTGTTTTGTTTTGTTTTTTTATTTCACTATTCAATAAATTGTCTAAGATACCCAGGACTTTATTATAGAGTTGGGTTTGTATTCAATGAGTTAACTTGACTCTAGGTTAACATAAGAGTTTTGAGCCAGCTTGAGGTAGGCTAGGCTAAGCCATGATGGTGGGTAGGTGAGGTATATAAAATGCATTTCTCACTCAGGACATTTTTGACTCATAAATAATGAGTTTATCAGAAAGCAAACCTATTATACGTTGAGGAAGAACTGTGTTCTCTCTGGAAATGTGCGAGATCCTTTCTGTCTGCAACGCACTAAAATGATGATGTCCCTTCTTATGGTTTTGTTTTTAGGGTTTTTTTTTTTTTAATTGATTTTTTTCTGAGCATTCAGTTGGCTCTTTTGAACTGGAAATAACTGTAAGACTGGGGACATTGTCTTCATGATTTTTTCACCTCTATTTTCTCTATTCTCTAGTTGTTTGGGTGTTAGTATTCCTGCTGCATCCTCCAGTTTCCTTGATTTTTTTCTCTTACTTTCTCCCTTTATTATTAATTTCCTCAACTTAATTTCCCATCACCTAGTAAATTCTTCTGCTTTAATTTCCAAAGACTCTTTTTCTTTTCTGACAATTCCCTTTTTTAAAATAGCGTCCCACCCTGGCCTTTTAGATGCAATTCTCATCTTTCTAAGTACATAGGTTTTCTTTTCCTGAACCACCAGTTTCTCTGGGATTTGGGCTGTTATTTGTTTGAGTCTTTGCTTTTTATCTTAGGTGCTTAAATGTCTATTGCTCTTTGCCTGATTGCTCAGGATAGACCACTAAAAAGCTGCCAAATGGGACTTATCAGTGCCTGGGTAGGGCTTGTCAACTGTGGATTTCACTACAGGGTCATCTGGCCGGGTCATTCCCTTGGGAAATTTCTTGATGTCATTGGATAAAGTTTCCCAGAGAAACTCTATCTGGTCTCCTGCCTGGAGAGTGTAAGCCTGGCTCTCACCATTCAAGGGAAGACTGGTCATGTCAACATTCAGTCTGAAAATTTGCGAACAATCCCCATGTTTTCATGAATCTTTAATCATCCACTCCCCAGCTCCTCATGAGAGGGCTCATCTTTGCTAGAAATGAAGGCACAGAGTAGGAGGGGACCTGATCTATCTGCTTGAAAGAAGAAACTTTCTTTTCTTTCTTTCTTTCTTTTCTTTTTTTTTTTGAGACTAGATCTCACTATGTTGCCGGGGGTACTGTGGACTCAAGTGACCCCAATCTCAGCCTTCCAGGTAGCTGGGATTACAGGTGCCCACCACCATGCCCAGCTGCTTTTATGAGAGTAGGTCTTGTTTTGTTGCCAGGGGTAGACTTAAACCCATCAACTCAAACGATCCCAAGCCTCTTGCCTCCCAGTGATTGGAAAACAGGCACGTACCACCATGCCCAGCAAGAAGAAACTTTCTAACAATCACTTTGTTTTCAGTGTTAACTTTGCCTTTTGTCCCTTGTAGAAACCTCTTGTATCACTCATTCCTGAGTCTCTGGGGATTCAGTGCTGTAACTTGGGGTATTCCTGTCTGAGTTAGGATCTAACTTTCTCAGGCCGGCTTAGATAGTTTCCACTCATTAATATGGTATTTATTAAATGTGCTTTTTTGCCTCCAGAATTTTGTTGCTGTTGTCTCCTTTCCCATGTCTTTGTGGGTTTATACTTTTTTTTTTTTTTAAGTTTCCTTTAGTTTTTGTTTTAATGAGGTTTTAGGAGGAATGAAGTTAAAGAATGTCTTTAATCTGCCATCTTTAACTGGAAGTTCAAGGCGGTGCTTGGATGTAAACTACTCTTTTCTATACAGGCCGCCCAAGAAACAGGCCAAATAATAATTATAATAATACTAATAGACATTATTATTATTACAAATGGTTAAGCTTTTATGATCTGTCATAAACTATTTTAGGCAAATAGGCACTAACTATACCCTAACTGGGTTCCCTGAAAGTTTGATGACCCCTTTTGGAACCTGCCCCTGCCCCAGGGAAGCCTGGTTAAGAACTTGAACTGCTTAATGGTATTGATATTGAATTCTGGAATGATCTGGATTCAATTTCCAGCTTATCCTCTACTAGCTATGTCACTAACTTCTCTCTCAGTGTCCATATCTGTAAAATGTGACTACTAACTAGTTTCTATCTGCCTTTCAGGGTTACTTTGCAGATTGTAGAGGAAATATAAAGCATTCAGCACGGTGTCAAGAAACAGCAAATGTTTAGAAATAAATACAGTAGGATAGAGGGAACATAAGAATCCTGCAACAAGAAGGTGTGCGTGTGTGTGCATACACATGTGTGTGCCAATGTTAAGTGTGACTTTGATAATGCTGACCTGCAGACAGACTGGGGGCTGGGGAGGAAGCAGATGCTCTGAGACTCTGGAAGACCTCTCTCTCTCTCTCTCTCTCTCTCTCTCTCTCTCTCTCTCTGCCTTTCTTCTTGAACTCTATGATTCTCAGTGTCTCAAACCCTTTGTTAATCTTACTGCCTCTCTAAGTATTTGCTAATTTAACCCATATGGTAGTCCTCGAAGGAAAGAATTTCTCTCTCTCTTTGCAAGTAAGGAAACGGGGCAGACTGATGAGCCATGTCCAAAGTCACAAGTTTCAACCAAGGATTCAGAACAGCGGATCTGTTCCAGGGCCTGCACTCTCCCCCCCCTCCCTTGTCTATTTGTCCTTGGACCATCCTCTCCTCCATTACCAAGCCTTTTAAGAATTTTATTTTCATTCTCATCAGATTTCTTCTCCATGAGCTCTTCTCATGCAGGGCATCACTTTGTGCTGTGTCCTTGCTCCCAGTGGGATTTTCAAACATGTTTTGGGCTTAGAAGCCCCATATGTGAAGATGGAGCCCTGACAGAGGAGACAATCGAGACGTTACTCATGCCCGGTTACACAATGGTACATGGCAGAGGTCTGGTCTCTTACTATGCCTCCCATCCTGTTTCTACCTTGAGTAGGGACCTCAAAATCCTTCCTTCACATTCAACCTAAGATAGAGTCACAACAGAGCGGGAGACCCTGCCTTGGTAGCCATGTTTAATCAGGCTCAGGGGAAGCTTATCTGACTCTGGCCTCCCAGGGGTCTCCTCTCCCCAGTCACCTCATCTCCCACAGAAGATTTTCTTCCTTGACTATGATAATGGGGCACAAAGTACCAGGGCCCAGAGGACCTGGTGCCTGGTACCACCATAGGCTGAACTTGACCAGCCTATCTTCACTTAATACTCAGTCTAGTCCTCATTTTAAATTTTGAGAAACTAAAGCCCAGAAAGGTTGATTTATTGCCATAAGTCCTATAAGGTCACACCGCCAGAAAATGTTAGAACTAGATGTATCCAGGCTGGCCATGGTGGTGCATGCCTGTAAGTGGCAGCCTAGGAAGCTGCAGACGGGGCCAGGGATCGTGATTCGAGTCCTGCCAGGGGCACATAGCAAGACCTAGTTCCAAAAAATATATAGTTGGGCATGGTGGTGCACACCTGTAATCCCAGCTACCTGGGAAGCTGAGGCTGGGGATTGCTTGAGTCTGTGGTACCCCAGGCAACATGAGCCTGCGGTTCCATGGGCAAAAATAGCAAGACCTAGTCTCAAAACAAACAAACAAACAAGAACTAGATGTATTCTCACAACTGATTTCAGAGGAAGCAAAACTGAATAGAGATAGGATCCTGGGACCGATTAGGAGGGAAACTGAGGAGGAGGAAGTTCGGAGGGTACCCAGGAAAACTTGAAGAGTAGAAAAGATAATAGAGTCAAACCATATTTGGTTGGACAGACATAAATGTGAGATTAGGGTCAGAGGAAAGGGAGACACTTAGGCATTTGGGATTAGTGAGGGGTCACCTAACTACATAGTTAATGCAACGTTTGATACCATGAGAGCCCCCAGATGTCCTTGCTTATCCCCAGGGTGCTGACAGAGGCTCTGGAACTAGGAGTTAGCATGGGCAATCCTGGCTGCAGAGGGGAGTTTCAGCAGAGCATCATAGCCAGGACTGGTTGGGCAGCCAGTGCTCCCAACATGGGTCAGGGCCTCCAGGGAGTACTCAGCGGCAGCCTCCATGAGGCAGTAGCTCCAAAGGCTGGATTGTTCTCTCTGTTTTCACTGCTGGAATCCCAAGACGAGGATATGGGAAGGAGTATTCTATCAGGAACCTGGTTTCCATTTCAGCTGGAGACTCTAATTGACTTGGACCTGAGCCTCTTCACTTCCCATTACCACCAGTAGCCACTGAGTTTTTTTTCAAGTTTAGGAGACCCAGGCCTCTCCTTCTCCAGCAAAGGTGGTGGTTTAACCCATTCCTGACCTCCAATGGATGTGTCTCCAGGTCAGTGCAGGTTTGTAAGTAGAGGGCAGTGGGGAGGGGGGTCCCTGAAGCAGCAAGACAGAAAGAAGTGACATTCACTCCACTTTGCAACTTCTAGCCTGAATTCCTCTTGCATCCTTCTCACCCTCCTGTCCCTGCACCTCTCTTAAAGGCCATCTCACAGGTAGTTCAAGGATCAAGGTTCTAAATTCCACTATTGTTCTGTGTGTGATCTTGTGTAGGTTATTTAGTTCCTTCATATTACATATTCCTAACTTAGAGAATATGAGTAGTGGGTCTTTTCCTTTCCATCTGTAATATTTCATTTTAGTAATTTTAAGAAAAATAATTTATATGGATATATATATATATATCTATATATCTCTCTATATATATCTCAAAAGTAGTTGCCTGTTTATAAGGAAAGAATACCCTGCCATGACTGTGTCCTCAGGGTGATTTCATCAGTCTCTGCCTCAACTATGCACTGTAGTGTAGACTGATTCAATCACACCTTGTCCAGCTTCAGTCATTTATTCAAATTAAAACCAGACTATAAAGATAAATGAAGAGACAGAGCACACAGAAGCCAAGGTTGATAATAGGTTTTTTTTTTCTGTGTGACTTTGACTGTCCTCCATGGTGTATTTCTGTGTCAGATCAAACACTCCCGTCATACCACTAGGCACCATGATGAACCGAGATCTAGTTCAAGTGGCAACAGGCAAGCTGAAAAGGAAGATGAGCCAGTGCAATGAAAGGAGCATTCATACAGTAACAATGGTGTGGCCAATCAATTCTGGAACTACCCACTTGTTTAATTTCAAGCAACATGATCTGGCATGAATGTAGCCACATTCTAAATGAGGCCATGTAATCATGAAGGACCCTGGGAGGAAGATGAGCAATGACGGTGGAGGAGACATACACACCACCCCTCCCTCCTCCACCATTGTTGCCTACCCTCTTTCTGCATAACTTCTTATCTATTTATATTCATTTTTAGTACAAAAGCAATCTATGCTTTAGATAAAAAAAACTGTGTAAATATATAAAAGTCATTGCATTAACAGTTTTGTATATACACTTCCAAAATTTTTTAAGTTGACTTTGAAATACTTCGACATATAAGTACACAGATTTTGCAAAAATGATGTATACTATAAAGACTGTTCTGAGATTTTTATTTTCTACAATATTTTATGGATAGTCTCCATCTAGAAATGTATTGGTCTACTTGAATTTTTATAGCAGCTGCACAGGATTCCATAAAAAGGACTTATCTACCTGCTTCCCTGTTGATAAACATATAGGCTGCTTCTGAAATTTCATTATTACAACAATGCTTGATGAACTTACTTTGGGGTAGATTCAACTTTAACTGATAGCTCAGTTCAAGATCACGGTAGCAACAATGCCCATGATATTCCTCTTAGGGAGCCATCTCATCCTTTGTACCCTTGAATTTGTAGCCTACCTATGTGCTGGTTTGGATTCTACTTGTCTCCCCCCCACCATGTTTCCAGGGCTACCACATGGTCCAGGTTGGGGGGAAGTTAAGCACACTGCAAGCAGAGTCAAGGCAGATTCCCTTCCCAGAAGCTTCCCAGAGAGAGAAGCCTCGTTTTCTTTCCAATTAGGAAGCAGGGATGACAAAAAACCCAGGATTGCCAGATGGAGTAAGAGAATGAAGTCAACACAGAGTAAACGGCCTTTTTTTTTTTTTTTTCTATTTTTTCTTTTATTATAAAATTTATTCCGGTTGACAATTTAGGCCATAGCCATGTACATAAAAATTCCATAAAAGAGATCAGTATGTGGGGGGATGAGGAGGGGTGAAGATGGGAGGGAGTGGTCAGGGAGGGAAGGTGGTGGGTCGTCCCCAGGGAATACAAAGATGTAAAACACATATATTAAAAAAAAATTAATTAAGAAAAAAAAAGGAATCAGTACAATTTCTGCACTGGAGAGAAGGAGCTCTCCTGCCTGTCCTTTTCTAACCAGAGATCTAGATTAATTCTAGGTCCCTTTGCTTCTCCATTCTCTGACTCTGGAACAGCAATTTGCAGGGGAAGCCAGGAATCCCCTCACCTTCGCTTTCTTCTCCATCAAAATCTCCTCGGAAGGCCACCTGGGAGTTTCTGAATCCTGGATGATCAGGGTTCTCTCTAGGAAAGCCCTTTCCTCTGGAGAGACCCCTCAGTATCTTCTCACTGAAACTGCATCTATACTGCAAGAACTAATGGCTTTGGGAAGCATCCTTTGAAAGCTATTATCATTTCATCGCAGGGCTTTTTTTTGTCGTTCTATTTATTTCTTTTGTGTTGAGGTAACAGGAGTTCACAAGCACGTGAACTGCTGCAGAAATAGAGGGTCACACCCTGTCAGGTGTATGTCACCACACCACGGCCACCTCTAAGGCACCCAGAGTCCTTCACCATTGGCCCACTGGGCCCTCTTCCCTGGTTGCTCTCCACCCTCTCACTCCCCTTTGGCAGCCTCAAATCCACAACCCGAGTTTTAGGGTTCATTTTTGACTTGGTTTGGGCTGACCCCTTTGTTTTGGTTTCTGTGTTCCCCCCATATCTAAATATAGTGCTCAGGTCTTCTTATGGTAGCAAACATGCAGGTAGAGGAGATAAAGCAGGAGAACAGTAGACACATTTCATTATTCAATAAACACTTATTAAATGCCTCCAATGTCCCAGACAGAGGGAAGGAATGTTTCCAAGGTCCCAGGCCACATCATGGACTATTCTCACTCGGGGTTCTCTGACATCCTCTCCACCTCTATCCTGCCCTCACCTGAGGTAGCCGTGACATTCTTGTGAACAGGACACCCGCCACCATCACCTTAAACCCCTTACCTTCAAGAGCCAGCAACTCCCTCCTCCTTCCTTCCTCCTTCCCTTAGTCCCATAAAATGAGGCTAAGACTGCCCATTCTATAGGGTTCTTTTAAGGAGCAAATGATTTTGTGTATATAAATGGGCATTGCAACTGGACAAGTTGCCAGCTGAACATCCAGGAAGAGGAAGTGCAGGAGAAGACTAAGGCAGGAGCAGAGAGGGAGCAGTGGATCATTTCCAGGCCAGGGAAGGACAGGCCTTGAAGACCCTGCACTGATAGAACTGGCCTGTGGGACTGGATATTGGGCTGGCTGAGAGTGGGGGAGGGAGAGAGCTTTGGAATGCAACAAGCATGCAAGTTTCCAACCAGGAGTGAGACAGATGATCCCCTCCAACCCTAACATTATTCATCTCCCCAGAAGGGGTGGCCTCAAGAGATTTCTGTGACCTGTTTTGAGCTGGGGCCTAGCAGTCTGTCCCCTGGGACTTCTGTTTGTCTGTCCATCTCTCCCCAACCCTATGAGCAAACAGGAAGCTCAGTGGCAGTTCCTCTCTTCTTTCCCCCTGCCTATTTCTCAGATTTCTTGAGATGGAGGAGGAGATGCTGCTACCTGGGAACATTGGTGGGCTTGGAGGGGGTGTGGATTTGGACATTCCCCACCCCACTACCACCTCCAGGGCCACAGCAGGGCAGTTGGGGGCAGACAGCTTGGGGATGTGCTGCTCCCCTAAGGCGGGGCTGGGATATCAAAGCTGGAAGCGCGGGGCCATGTCAGCCTGGCTTTGTGAGCCGGGCTCCCATCAATGCATGAAAGCCTGGCTGTACAAACTGCATTCGCCTCGCTCTCAACCTGCATTCCCGATTGGTCACGGCCTGGCCCCAGCTGCATTCCTGGGCTAGAGGAGGCAGAGGGGCCTGGCCTCTTTGTTCTTCCCAAATCAAGGCTCAGAACCATGACAAGCTGATCACATTACCCAGCTGAGGTCAGCCTGGCAGGAATGACCCCCCTCCGGGCTCCTCCCCCACCTCATCAAGCAGAGCCACCCACCCACACCACCTAGTTCCTTACCTGTACCCTGACAACAGGCTGCAGCGGGTCTTAGTGCAGGAAGGGAAGTCTCCTTAACCACAGTTCTATGCTGCCTTCTTCCAAGATTGGATGCTGGGAGCTGTGCCCAGAGCCTCATTCCAGGACTTGTTCAATTTCCCACCATCTCCAAGGACCTGTCATTGCTCCAGGGGCACCAACTGCCCCGTGTCAGAACCACATAGCATGGGCCTATGTGGCATTTCAGTAACAAGACAAGCCCAGGTTTCAGAGTGAACATAGATACGATGCTTTTCTGCCTTCAGCCCTATTTAAGCCACTATGCCCTTTGCTTGGGAGTGAAGTTTTACCACCCTCTTCCTCTTCCAAGAATGCAAATTTGGACATTGACTTGGATATTTGAATCCTCACTCTGCCACTTGCTTTCTGTGTGACTTTGGATGACTTATCTAACTCCTGAGTCTCACTTTCCTCATTTGTGAAACTAGGAAAAGCCTGGCGATTGAAAAAGATCCTGTGTGAGAGGTGGATGGCACCGTTGAGATATGTGACAAATACTACTTTCTATTCTCTTCCCTTAACCCCCATCTCTCCACCTCCACACACAAGCAGAGTCTTCAGGAGACTTAAAACCCTTTCCTCCTTTCTTTAACCCTAAATTATCCTGTGCTGTTCTAAATAGTTTTATGTCAGTCTTTGTCTCCCCAATAAGCCTGTTGGCATTCCAGGAAAGACCTTTACTTTGTTATTCATTCAACAAATATGCATTGAGGAGAAGCAGGCCCCTGAGGGCTCAGTAGGGAAACAGCAGTCAAGGTCTCTGCTGGTCCAAGCAAAATGGGCAGTGAGTGATCAGCAGACAAGGGCCGATCACTGTGTGAGCTGCAGCAGGGAGGTAAGATGGGGCTGGAAAGATGGGGAAGTCTAGGCCATCATGAGTGCGTGATGGGAGACCTGGGGTTCCAGGAAGACTCCTGAGGAAATGACATTTAATCTGAGGTCTGAAATATAATGGGGAACAAGGGGAGGAAAACAGTCCTGGCCAAGAATGTAAGTGCAGCTGTGAGAAGGCTGGGCCTCCGCAGTGGGGTCAGAAACCCAGGTTGCGTTCTAAGGGAATTTAGGAAGTCATTGTGATTTAAGAAGTCACTGTGAAGGCCCAGCACGGTGGCATGTGCTTGTAAAGCCGCAGCCTAGGTAGAGGCCGGGGATCATGGTTTGAGCCCTTCCCGGGGCAACACAGTGAGGCCTAGTTCTAAAAAACTGGCTGGGCATGGTGGTGCGCACCTGTAATCCCAGCTACCTGAGAAGCTGAGGCTGGGGATTGCTGGAGTTTGTGGTACCCCAGGCAACGTGAGCCTGCGGTTCCACGGCCAAAAACAGTGAGACCTAGTCAGAGAGAGAGAGAGAGAGAGTACTTGTGTGGGTATGGATTGTTAGACTCTTTGTATTTCCCCTTACGTAAATAAACCTGTGTGCTAACCCTTATTGCTGTTTGATCTCTGAGCAACAGGCGGGAGAACCCATATTGACAAAAATTCTTTGAAAAGGGGTATTCCCCTATCTGGGTAACAAAGTGGTGATCAGAAGAATGGCCTGTTACAGTTGACTCAGTGCGAAGAAAGGAGGTGGCAGTGGTCAGGAATGGAAAATGGGGTGATTTGCTAGGCTGCAGGATTGCAGTCCAGGATATAGATGCACTATCTCTTTAATTTTCACAGTTTCCTAGTTTTACAGATGAGGATTGAGGCTCAGAGAAGTTAAGTAAGTCATTCAACATCACAGAGCATGTAAGCAGCTGAGCCAGGATTCCAACCAGGATGCCAGGTGTCTTAGTTTGCATTCTTGTAATGAGACATAGGAAAGGAAGTGATGGTAAGACTTCACTTCCAGGCAAAATGGTATAGCTGGATATAGCTAGGCCCTTCACAGGGCCTGCAGAGATGGAGAGGTAGATAAGCCAAAGGGGCTGCTCCCCAATAGCCTGTTTGCACCTGGGGTCAGGTTGGCCTTGAGGACAAGGCATTGACCTGCTCTTAGTTCTATGCAAGAAATGGGAACTCCAGAGCTGCCCACCATCATGACTAATGGGGTATTTTCAGAGATTTTCCACACCAAGGACTTCTTTTGTTGTACTCACTCTCACCCCACAAATTGTTGGGAAGGACCCTCATCCGCTAAGCAAATTGAATTCATTAAATTACTAATTAATTTTGTTGCCTGTTGTTTTTCTAATCAGACACTATTCACCCAATTCTGGTGTAAAAGATAATGATGTCTGTTACTGAAGTATGTTGATCATGTGAAGCATGATGACTTAATATGATGAAGCCCAGTGACCTAAGAAATACAGCCTAGGAGTCTCGATAAACAACCCATGACTGACTGACTCAATTTACTGGTATGCAACCTAGTTTTCTCCTAGAATCTTCCTCATTCTATCTTTGCCACATCAGATTATGTGCTACCACCAATGCTAGCCCACCTGGAATACCAAAGTGTGTAAAGTGTATCAAAGCCCTTAACTTCCCAATGGGAGGACTCTGCTTTTGGATATGAATCCACTGAGTCAATACTGGTACTAATAAACCTGCTTCTTGCCAGCCCTGGTATCCTTGTTCCCTGATTGCCATGGCTGGGAATGGTCTTCATTCACTGATTTCCTGCTTTCATAATCACACTGAGATGACTTAATTTCAGCCAGAGCAAAGAGGTGTGATGTTTTCAGTTCATCGAAGCAATCTCTTCATTCCTTTCTCCAATGAACTTTATTATATCAGCTATGAAAAACTACAGTCCCTTCCCTCGAAGGGATTTAAGTCTTGTGGGAGACAGAGACAAACAATTGATTGCATGGAGCGTGACAATATCATACTCTGGGGACATACAGGCTTGGATGGGAGACTCGGGGAGACACCACGTGTTCCTTTGGAAGGTATCATGAATTGAACGTGCAAGTCCTCCCAAATACAGGCATTGACGCCCTGTAAGAAAAGGAATCAGAGAACTCTCTCCCACATCTGAACCAAGGAGAGGCCATATGATGTGAGAATGTGGCAAATAAAGCAGCCATTGAAGCCAGGAAGGCTCTCACCAGGAAGCTGACCAGCACCTTGTTCTTGGACTTCCAGCCCCCAGAACTACGAGAAACAGATTCCTATTGCTCAAGCCATCAATCTATGCATTTGATATGGCAACTTAGCAGTATAATACTGCTAAGTAAAAGAAGTGTGCTGGAGATTTCCCTTGTGTCCCCTCAGCTCCACTCTGTACCTTTACCCCCCCCCCAATTGTACCCCAAGACCTAACTGCATCAGCGGGACTCCTCTGCCCTCTAGCTTCCAAATGCATGGGTCAGTTTCCTCCCCAGTCAGCCATCCTGGATCTGTGACTCTGATCCTCAACCAAAGGCCACAGTGCCTGTCGGGTAGCCCCCTCCCCCCTTATTTTTTCAGATTAGGTCTTGCTTATTTTTGCCCAGAGAACCGTAGGCTCACATTGCCTGGGGTACCAAGGACTCAAGCAGTCCCCAGCCTCAGTTTCCCAGATAGCTGGAATTACAGGCACATGCCACCACGCCCAGCTATTTTTCGGGACTAGGTCTCGCTGTGTTACCCCGGGCTGGACTCGAACTGTGACCCCAGACCCCACTGCAACTCCATAAACTGTCGTTTACAGGTATGTGCCACCATGCCTGGCCTCAGGTAGCCCCTTCTTGTCACTATTGGAGTCCAAAAAATGCCCCCTTCCCTTGAGCATTAAGTCCAGGATTGACAAGGCTTGAGATGCAATTGTTGACTGTTTCACCACCTCTAGTTCCTATCCCTTAATTCTGCTAATGTCTTTGGTAATAGCCCCTTCTTAAAGACTCATCAGTTGCCTGGTTAGAATGAACCATCTGTTTCTGCGGGGAACCTGACTTCTACATAAGATCAAGACTTCCCAGAGGAGTGACATATCAGGTGCTGTCGGAAAGATGAATAAGCACCTCATTGCAGGAAATATATGTTTTCTTTTTTTGTTTTTTGAGACTAGGTCTCACTATTTTTGCCTGTGGAACTGTAGGCTCACGGTGCCCAGGGTACCACAGACTCAAGCAATCCCCAGTCTCAGCTTCCCAGGTAGTTGGGATTACAGGTGCATGCCACCACACCCAGCTATATTTTTTTGGAACTAGGTCTCACTACATGCCCCCAATGGGACTCGAACCACGATCCTTGTCCCCAGATACAGCTTCCTAGGCTGGCACTTACAGGCATGCGCCACCATGCCCAGCCTGAAATATGCTTTCTATAATATGTTTATAAAACACTGAAAGGGCTCCCCAGCCTCTGTCACGACTCGAAGGACACTTAGGGCTGGTGTGTCCAGGCAGGACTTGCTGGTCTAGAGCCAAGAGAGGCTATATGGACCCACATTCAGCATTCAGGCTTTCTCCTCTCAGCCAGACCCAAAGCGGGAAAGAGAGAAAGCTGGGGCTGCATCCACTGGAGGTAGAGCCCATCACATCCTCTCCATTCTTCCTGGGACATGAGGGGACCCCTTCCATTTGCAACCCACTCTTGTCCTCCCAGAGAGCAAGCCCTGCCAAGAGCTGGTGGGAATAATGCCTTGGGAAGGAATAGCTCTTCTACCACCTTCCCTGGCCCCTCAGGCTGAAGGGGAACAGCTGCCTGGAAGATCAGGTTTCAGGAAAAACAGGCCTCCTTCTCCTGTGGCAATCTGGGCATCAGAACACCTGCTGAGGGTTCACCCCTTGCCCCCCCCCCATCACACCCCTTCTGGCCCTGAGACTGAAATGGGCTGAGCCAGGTTGCAAGTCTGTCACGCTGCTCCTCCCTCCCATCATCCAAAACTAGCCCCTTCCCCACTCCCTGCCATCTCCTGCCAGATAATTGCTCTTCAGACTCTGGCCTTTCCACCAGCTTAATCCAGCACCTGGCCATCTCTTCCCCTGGCCCCAGCTTCCCAGGCTTCTGTTTGAGATGTGACCCTCATCCATGTGTCTGTGGAGAATGCACTGCAGTGTTCCAGGCTCCGGGCATTTGCCAGGTCTAACCCTCCAGCATCACCCCCATTAGCTACACACCTCCAAACTCACCTTCATTTATTTTTATTTATTTGTTTGTTTATTTTTGAGACAAGATCTCTCTATTTTTGTCCGGGGAACCACAGGCTCATGTTGCCTGGGGTACCACAGACTCAAGCACTCCCCAACCTCAGCTTCCTAGGTAGCTGGGATTACAGGTACGTACCACCACGCCCAGCACTATCTTTCACTGAGCAGGACTTGAAACGCTAGCCCCAGTTCCGGTCTCAACTTCCTAGACTGCTGCTTACGGGCATGTGCCACCTTGCCCACCCAAACTCACCTTCATTTAAATTAACACTAGCTGCTCACCCTGTCCTGGGCCAGGCCCTTCTTGGGGCTGGTCCTCAGGATAAGCCCATAGGGCTGCTATTGTCTTTTTTTTTTTTTTGAGACTAGGTCTCACTATTTTTGCCCTTGGAACTGCAGGCTCACGTTGCCCGGGGTACCACGGACTCAAGCAATCCCTAGCCTCAGCTTCCCAGGTAGCTGGGATTACAGGTGTGTGCCACCATGCCCAGCTATTTTTTTGGGGATGAGGCTCACTGAATTGCTCCAGGTGGAACTCGAACCACGATCCCCAGACCCAGCTGTGACTCCATAAGCTGTTGTTTACAGGCATGCACCACCATGCCCGGCTCGTCTTCTATCTTAAAGGCCTAGCTCTTACGCCTGCTCCACACTGCCTTGACATCCTAATAGAGTGTGTGTCTTTGCAGGTAGAGACCAGTGATGTAGCTGCTCCAGCTAAACTGTGCCCCCCCCCCCCCAACAGAGCAGCTACAGTGTCATTTAAGGCAAAAATCAGATCATATCAGTGCTCTGTTCAGAGGCTTCTATTACCTTCCCTTCTCACAAGGGCCCAAGCCAGTCTTTCTGATTACCTGGGAGACCATGTGATCGATGTATAGTCACACACATATACACATGCATTCTCATACATTCTCACACACACATTCACATACACACACATATCACAATGGCCCTTGCTCATCCTCAAGGTTCCCAGCACAGCCCAGAGTACTTGGCAAAACCAGTCCCTGGGACTCCTTGCTGTAGGGTCAGTAGCCTTTGGTGCCACCAGAGTTTCAGGAGCTGTGTCATTTCCTAGCTGCTCAACTCTGTACCCAGGTCTGTGACCCTCCCCCACCTCCTGTGAATAATGGAGCTTTTGAGGCCTCCCCCCCACTCCTACCTCTCTTAAACCATACTCCCCCTTTTCCTTTCCTTCCTGATCCCAAACACCAAGTACCCTATTCCCAATGTGCTCCAGAGCCTGTCCCCACCAGGTATGGCTGTGTGATCCCCTCTACCAAAAACGTCCTCCCAGTTTTACCTACTGCACTCCTGAGACCTGTTTCAATGACAGCTCACCCCATACCCCAATCCCCGTCTCCCAGTCTCCACTCTACAAGACTCAGTCCTCTCCCTCTGCCATTCTTCGTGTTATCTGCACCCTACATGGGGACACCGAGAAGGTAGAAAAGGCTCTGGTGCATACCAAGCCCCTGACTGTTAGCACCCATTCATAGCTGTGCACGTGAAAAACTACCCTGCGTCCTCAGAGGGCAGACTGAGGCGAGTCAAGAAAAGAGCCCACTCTGATCACGAGGCCAAGTCCATTGTGGGTCTAGTCTCCGCAGAGCTACCAGGAGCATGCATGACTCTGCGGTTATAATTTCTACTTCTCAGAGATGCAGAAAGACCCCGTGACTCTAGTATATTGATGCATTTCCCGGGATTGGGTTTCGGTGTGAATAAATACAGGAGATCTAGATGAGCCCAAAATGATCAGTGAGCAAGGAAATGGGGACTTAGTCTTACTCCCACAGGCATAGGGAACCAACAACTACAATGAGCTGAGAATGGCTTCATATCAAAACTTCGAGAAAGGAACGCAGCCTGGCCATCACCATGATTTAGGAGCAGGATTGAGCAGAGGACCCAAGTGAGGTATGCCATACAGACTTGTGACCCAGAGAATTGTGAGTTAAGTGAATCTATGCCATTTAAATTGCTGCCTTTGTTCACAGGGTAGTGGAGAACCTTGGGCTATACAACGATGTAAATACATAGTTAAAAAATAATAATAGACTGGGCACGGTGGCTCGTGCCTGTAAGCTTCAGCCTATGAAGCGGCCGGGGCTAGGGATCATGGTTCAAGTCCTGCCTGGGGCCCATAGCGAGTTCCAAAAAAATAGCTGGGCATGGTGGCGTGCGCCTGTAATTCCAGCTACGTGGGAAGCTGAGGCTGGGGATTGCTTGAGTCTGGAGATTGCTTGGTACCCTGGGTAATGAGAGCCTGCGGTTCCATGGGCAAAAATAGGGAGACCTAGTCTCAAAAATAATAATAATAATAATAATAGTAAAATAAAATAAAGTCATAACTTAAAAATAAGTTTTTGCCTTTGTAGTAATTCATAACAGTGATAGAAAATATAAGTATGTCTCAAATATGAGTTGTACCTACACTAACAAATTATTTATGACTTAGACGTAACTAAGCTTTCTCAAAATTTTTTTTGGGGGGGGCAGGGCTCTAAAACTATATCCCACAACCTAAATCCCAAGCAGGTCACAAGAACAGACCAGGGCTGGATCAAGAGGTTGCTGGAGATTTCCCCTGTTGGCACAGGGATCCACACCCCAAAAGTAGTCTGCACCTCCCACCTCCAGAGGCTGCACACAAGCTGTGGATGTCCCTCTAAAGCACAGTCCCCTGAAGCAAGCAGAGATAGCATTCTGGGGTTCTAGGAGCTATGATGAGAAAAAGTGATCTTTCTTTTCATTGCCCTATACCTGAAACTTAGTATTGCTTCAATAAAGAACACGGGTCAAGGCCGGGCACAGTGGCTCGTGCCTGTAAGCTTCAGCCTATGAAGTGACCGGGGCCAGGGATCACGGTTCGAGTCCCACTTGGGGCCTGTAGCGAGACCTAGTTCCAAAAAAATAGCTGGGCGTGGTGGCGCGTGCCTGTAATCCCAGCTACCTGGGAAGCTGAGGCTGGGGATTGCTTGAGTCTGTGGTACCCCGGACAAACGAGAGCCTGCGGTTCCACAGGCAAAAATAACAAGACCTAGTCTCAAAAAACAAACAAACAAACAAACAAACAAAAAGAACACAGGTCACATTGGAAGCTGCAGCTTCTTCACTGGGAGAAATTACCTAACAGGCTTTACTGCTAATCACAAAATATTGTTTTCATTCATCACTGTTTTGAAATTATGAGAGCTATTGGAGTTTGTTGTTTAATGTGTTCATAAACAAGGGTAGATATAATATATAACATGTTTACAGTGGATTTTTTTTTTTGACTAGGTCTCACTATGTTGCCTGGGGAACCGCAGACTCACTTTGCCTGGGATACCATGGGCTCAAGCAACCCCCAGCCTCGGCCTCCCAGGTAACTGTAATTACAGGCGCACGCCACCACACCCAGCTAGTTTTTGAGACTAGGGTCATTTTGTTGCCCCAGGCAGGTCTTGAACCTGTGGACTCAAGTGATTCCTAGTGTCGGCTTCCCTTCCTAGCCTGGGATTAAAGGCACCCGGCCTAACAGTGCTTTGATAACTGTATTTCAATGTAATTGGTTTGGAAATCAAGTTCATTTTTAATGGAATGTGACTCTGAGAAGGGTGCACAGGTCAGTGAGGAGGGACTGTGCCTAAGACACAAGCAGGTTGACTGCTGGAAGCAATATGGCCTGACGGAAACGTCAGGAATGTCAGGTAACCTGAGTTCAAACTCCAGCTCTGTGTCTTCACAGTTGTGAAGTAATTTCACTTATTGCCTTTCTGAGCCTGTTTCTTCCTTTGTGCAATAGCATTCTGTGAGAATGAAAGAAATAATAAGAACCACCTAGCTCAGACTGATCCATAGCGAATGCTGCTTATTGTTGTTGTTCACAACAAATATGGCTAGTGCCTTCAGCACCACGCATCCTTCCTCTCCTTCACCCTGTGTCTTTGCACAGTGGCCCTTGTGCCCCAGAAGGGACACTGCTTTCCTGTGGCCATCAAGTGGCTTTGCCCCTTAGAGCCACAGTCCTCGCCCTGGGCCCCAAAAGCCCCATCCCTGACTCAGCCGGCACATCCCACCACCATCTACCCACAGCTCCAGCAAACAAGACAAAAATGCACACCCTTCACCCCACAGTGATGACGTCCTGCAGTTTGCTAATGAGAAACAAGTGGTCTGCTGTGCTCAGAGCAGAGGGAGGAGGACAGAGTCCTACCGCAGCCCAAACCCACATTCCAGAGGTGGCACAGGGTGACACGGCCAGGGACATGCAAAGGACTTCTCTGCCTGTCCTCTCCTCACAGAGGCCTTGGTGGAGGGGGTGCTGGGAGAACCCCTCTCACACCACAGCCCTTCCTGTTATGAGGCATCGGACCCAGCCTGGGGTGGGGTGGGAGCTCAGCCAAGACCTGAGTCACTGGGAGGGGACAGTTGGGTCTTGAGTTGTGGTCTCTGTGGGGAGGACTCAGCACACAGGGAAGAGTGAGAAGCTGTTCCTCCAGTACCATTGGCTGCCAGCTGAGCAGAACTCCATGACCCTGACGCTGGCGCCCGCCCTCTGTCCTGGCCTCAGACCTCAACTGTGCTGTCTCCTGGCTCTGTCTCTCAGCACCCTCCTGCTGTAGAAGCCACCCCCCAATACGGTCTTCACTCCCATGCCTATGACATGGTCTAGTAGGAAAACAAACGACTGCACTTCGCCCAGGTCACAGGCCAGTGTGAGGACTCTGGGTTGAGCTGGAGAGTCTGGCTGGACCCACAGCACAGGAAAGAGGGAATGTCCCTGAGGCTCAAGTGGCCTGGTGCATGCCTGTCCAGCCTGGCTTATTGGAGGCCCCAGGCCAGCACTGAGGTACAGGGAGGACAAAGCCAGACTCCCCCAATCGCCCTGCCTGTCACTGGCCCAGCTGAGCTGCCATCTCAGCTATCTGCTCAAGCATGTGTCATTCTGTTTCCACCCAGAGGGTGACATGCTGCTTGGAGCATGGGTCAACCCCTCCACACACTGGGTCCCCAATGCTTTGGGACTCTCTTCTCTAACCCTTTCAGGTGGTCTGTTCGTCTGGGTTTTGGTCTCTTCCATGGCTTCAGGAGAGGCTCCCTGGAGTCCCCACCACCTGGCTCAGGCAGCCACAGTAGGAAGACATGAATTTGGACCATGTGACTTGGAGTACATTGGCAGAGATCCCAGGGGAACTATTTTCACTTACAGCGTCCTCTTGTGCTCCTGGGCAGAGTCAGTTATCCCATCCTCTACCCCTGTTCCCCAAGACCATGGCCCTCTGCTTCCCCTCAGCTATCAGTGCTGAGTGTCCCCCAAACCTGACTGCACTGTGCTCTCAGGCAAGTTAGGAACCAATCCTGACAAAAACAAGGAGTATAGTAGTCTGGGGGCAGGGGGAGAATTCTGCCCGCTCCAGGCGCGGGAGAACTCCGCAAGTACCTCCACGGGGTCATAGACGCTGTTTTGGGAAGTTCCTGCACAGTATCTCTGTTACTCTGCACAGGTGGGATTTTCTCCAACAGGCGAGAGCAGATTTCTGAGGACTGACTTGCCCGAGGTTGAGCATTGGAGCTGGACTTGCCGACATGCCTATGTCATCCTGTAACTGTCATTCTCGCCTACATACAGGATACTCTCATACATACAGGATACTCCCTGGCCTGCCCACCCACAGTCTCCCTTCTACCCACTTGGTCTTTTATTTATTTATTTTTCTAAGACTACATCTCACTATTTTTGTCTATGGAACTGCAGGCTCACATTGCCCGGGGTACCACGGACTCAAGCAATCCCCAGCCTCAGCTTCCCAGGTAGCTGGGATTACAGGCACGAGCCACCACACCCAGCTATTTTTTTGGAACTAGGTCTCGCTACGGGCCCCAGGCGGGACTCAAACTGCAATCCCTAGCCCCAGCCACTTCAAAGGCTGAAGCTTACAGGCACGAGCCACCGTGCCCGGCCTGCTATACCCTTTTGGATGCTGGTATGATGCAGTAGGATTCCCCTCTGCAGCCTAGCCCCATAGCTACCTGGCCCATCCTCTCCCTTCTCCTCCCAGATCCCATCATACCTTGGGGACTGAGCTCACAGGACTCATGAGGACGGGGCCATCTCTGTCTCAACCACCAGGTTCTATGCCACTTCTTTACTTCTCTCCCCATTAAGGGGAAGGGGGCAGACTCCAGCCCTACCTGAAGGTCTGGCTTTCTTGCTCAGGAAATGGGGATCAGGCATGATAAGAAATAGCCAAAGACAAATGTGGAAATCGGGAGGGAGGGAGGCCTGGAAAGGCCTCTGCAAGACAGTATGTGTGTAGGAAGCTTGGTAGAGAGCAGCTGGCAAGAGCTGTCCAGACCTGGACTTCCTGGGCATGGAGGGAAGCAAGACCTGGGGGGTGGAGAAGGAGCCAGGAGCCACCCTTACCTCCCTGGGCGCTGCTTGTTTACATTCTGTCTGCTCACAGCAATTTTCCAGACTGCTGGCCCAGCTCCCTCACACCATCATCAACACCCTCCTTGGAAATGCCCCCATGGAAGGACACTAGTGTCTGCGATGGCTTTGTGGCACCCACTATCCTGAGGGACTGGGAGACTAGAACTAGGGAGAGTGGGGGGGAAGGGAAGAGGATTCAGCAACCCCACAGCCCCTAAGCTGCCAAGTCTCAGCCTGCTTGGCGGATTCCTCACCTTTTCTTTCTTCTTGCATATGAGTTCTAGCTCTTCCCCATTCTATCGCGATTTCTTCTCAGAATGTACAGGAACAAGGGCTCTGGAGGTTTTGACACCACACAGGAAAGGTCATGAGCAGAAGCTCGCATGCTGCTAACCACTGTCTCCCAGAACCCACACCCAGCTTTCACTCTGGCAGTCAGCAAGGGTCTGACCCAAACAAACAGCCAGAACCTGCCTGCGCCCTTCCTACACCCACGGCCAGCCTCCTGCATTTCCATGGCAATATGATTTCCCCATCCATGTGGGGACATCCTCAGGTCAGAGGGAGATGTAGGGTGCTAAGGGAGGATAGGGCAAGGTGCTCTCTACCTCCGTTGTCACCAGGGATATAGGAGCAGCTATTTCTTAGAAGGAGAAAACAGAGAAGCCCCAAGACAGGTGGGGGAGAGACAGACACACAGACAGAAAGGCAGAGACTAGAGTTGGGAGAGGTCGAGAAACAGAGAGATGGAAACTGAGAGGCCCAAATGGACACCACATGCCGCTAGGCCGGACCCCAGGGCCCAGCAAACAAGGTTTCGTGCTGAGTCAGTTGCCATGGTGACAAACATGCAGGAAATATCCAAGATAACTAGAATAGTGGCAATAACATGTGTTTTGGATAAAACCTCCTCCCTGCCCCTCACCCCTAATATATTCATTGAACTACTTGGGATAGACTTGGTTTTTGCACAATCACCTTCTCTAAGAGTTCTGGGGGAATGGGGAGGGGGGCCTTGACGGCAATTGGGTGAAAGCAACAGTTATTCTCAGGAACCAATGGGCCTGCAGCAGTTTTGCTCAGGGAGAAAAGCTGTGTTTCGTGCCTCTCTTGACTCACCTCCCCCTTTTCAAGTCTAGATTTGAGTTCCCATAAGCCCTTGCTCCAGAACAAAGTCCAAATAAAACTGCCTGCCTGTTTGAAGACTCAGTAAGTCCGAGGGCAGGGAGGAAGCAGTGGGAAGTTCCTCATGGCTTCATGGCTCAAAAACAACCCAATGGAGTTCTGATTCCACTGGAGTGCCAAAGCTAAAGCAAGGGCGCTAGAAGCAAAGTAGGCATCCATGACCATGGGAATGCTGGCTCCCCCCCGGCCGGATACTTCTGCTCTTACACCCACAGTCAGGGCAAGACCATGGGGGGGGGGGGAGTCGAGGAAGAACAGCTTTCTTTGGCCGGGCACATTGGCTCGTGCCTGTAAACTTCAGCCTATGAAGCAGCTGGGGCTAGGGATCGCGGTTCGAGTACTGCCTGGGACTTGTAGCGAGATCTAGTTCCAAAAAAAATAGCTGGGCATGGTGGCACGCGCCTGTCATCCCAGCTACCTGGGAAGCTGAGGCTGGGGGTTGCTTGAGTCTGTGGTACCCCGGGCAATGAGAACCTGTGGTTCCACGGGCAAAAATAGCGAGACCTAGTCTCAAAAAAAAAAAAAAAAAAGAACAGCTTTCTTTGGGGTAGGCAACCCCAAGCTTTGACCTGGAGAATGGGGGCAGAGTTACAGGAGAGTTGTGCCCTCAGAAAACCCCTCACCAGCCCCTCTGCTCCTGAGGACCCTCAAGGGCCCACACCACCACACAGGGTCCAGATGGAAGCCCATCAAGGTTGTTCCTGCCTCCTACCAACCTCTCATCTGCCAGAGGGCTGAGTCCCCGATATATTTCCAGGTCACTGACAGAAAGGAACCGTGAAAAGAACCCAAGATTTCCTGTCAGGCCCAGCTACCCACTACTCGTACTGTCTCGTCAGGCCCCCCAAATCTCTGGGCCTTGGTTCTCACCTCCTCGGTTGGGTGGAGCTGACAGTCATTTAGCTCACAGGGCCCTGAGGCAGAGTTAACATCTTGGTGCAAGTGGGAGCACTTGGCACATCATGAGGCTCCGTGTCCAAGTTATTGGTCGCTGCCCTGACTCAGACAGAGAGGAGTGGACAGACCAAGGGAGCGTGGAGAGGTTCAGGCAAAGAAGTTCATGTGAGGATACTTTCTGGTTTCTCTAAGGCCATTAACCCAGATTTTGCGATCTAAACAACTAGTTTCAGTCATGACTTCCCATCCTGGAAGGTTTCTGGGAAATGATCTGTGATAGAGATGGGTTTGGAAACGGTCCACCTGGACTCAGTGGGTCTCAATTGGTTTGGAGCATTCCCCTAGGGATGCAGCACCAAGTCCTGGCCTGGGGGGGGGGGGATGGACCAAGGGAGCTGCCTTCTCCACGGACCCTCTTCAGCAACCGTGTTGACAAGCCCCAGCCCCTCCTGCACCAAGAGCACCGAGCCAGGCCCCAAAGCCAAGCTTCCATGACTCTCTAGACTTAAATGAGATAGACGGCACCCGCTTCCCTGGGGATGTAGAAAACTCTCAATTGAGACCAGCTTGGAGGCCTTTTGCTATTGGGAAAAGTGAAATCTATTACACTCACATCCTAAATTCAAAGCCTTATTTTGGCACCAAGCTAAATGGCATGTAGATGGAGGTAAGGCAGAAACTGGTAGGAAAGTGCATGAAACAGTACCACTCTTGGTGCCCGGCTTACCTGGCAACAGCCAAGCACAGAGAAGGTTGGGACCGGAGTCCCATTTCGTAGCTCTGGAGCTTAGGCAAGACCACAGAGGGTGCAGGGGACTGGTTTGGAGCATTCCCTTGCAGGTGGCATATGAGCTGATCCAGTGGGGAGCAAGGAAGACCAATGCTGGGCTGACCCCCCGCCCCAAGCTCCGGGTCCCAAGGGAGGACAGCAGGAAGTCTGCCAGGCGGAGTACCACCTCCCCACTTGGCTGTCTTTTCTGTATCTGGTTTCACTCTCACCCCTGCTTTTTCCACAGATTCTCTTTGGCCTGGCGGTGATTTTTCCAGCTCTTCATTTTGTTTCTCTTCATTTGTTTCTCTGTGGCACAGCAGACTAGGCCATGAGTGTGTGTGTGTGTGTGTGTGTGTGTGTGCGTGTGTGTGTGTGTGTGTGTGTGCGCGCGTGCGCGTTGGGGCAAAGGTAGGTGGTGAGTGATAGGGTAAGGAGAAAAGGAACTAGTCCCCTGGGTCTAGCCATCCTGGTTGCCTCTCCAAACATTGTGGGGAAATCCAGGAGCTAATGGGAGGTAGAGAAGGCTGGAGTCCGGAGGGGCCAAAGTGCCCATCTACCTTCTCTCTTTATAATTCTTTGTAATTCCTTTTCATGTTTAGAAGGCACGGGAGTAAGCTATAGATGACAGAAGAGCCCAAAATTGGCTCCCTTTCCTAGTACAGACACCCAACTGGGATCCCAGTACAAGCACCCTGGGAATATGGGCAGAACACTAGGCACAAAGCCTGCAGAAAGACTTCGGGGTACAGTGTTCTGTGGTCCCAGGGTAGGGACTGAGTATAGGCAGTCACCCTTCTCTATCTGCCAAGGAGTTTTCTCCCAGGGGATTAACCATGCCTTCCTGCCACCCCTCTGGCTGATGCAGGAGCCAGAACACTACCCCTGGCTGCCAGCCAGCCTGAGCCTGAGGAGCCAGTGCTCTCACAGAGACTGGCAGACACACTCCTTGGGCTAGGAGCAGGAGTGGGGGTGGGGGGATATTAGGACCTCTGTGGAGTCCCTAGTGCCACCATCTGGAAATACCAACTGAAATTCAACCTTCTGGGGAAGTAAATCTTCCTGCTCTATGCTGAAGATGGAAAAGGAATCAGGAGAGTCTTTTGTTGACTTGTCTTCTCTCTCCTGAAGACAGGAGAGATGGCCAACATAGAAGTTGCATACAGAAGACAGAAGCCCAGTCTATGCATCTGAATCTTGCACAGACATGATGCCTCTTGGAGAGGCTAGCCTAGGCTGGGGGGCTGGCCCAGGGTGGAGCTGTCCTATGGCATGGACAGACATGGAACTGAAACTGGAAGAGCAAGGTCTGTGTGCACAGGTTCCGTAGGATGGAAAAATGATGGTGAATATCTTTAAGCCAGCTTGAAAGAAATAATTGTGCAGCTCCCAGGAAACTCTAAAGTCACCTTTACTGTGTAGACGTAGACGAGGAACCAGGTAAGGTCCAGTGAAGTCAAGTGGCTTACCAAAGGCCACACATTATTGGTCTATGGCTTGCCAAAGGCCACATATTATTGGCCCAGATTAGAATCCAGTTCTATGATCATATCACTGTCCATTCTTTTTCTCCTGTAACGTCTCTCTCTCAGGACCCTACAACCAGAAGACCCTCAGCAAGAGGGGAAGATGCTAGCTGCCCTGGTGGGAATAAGCAACTCTACCCTGTTTGGTGGTGATGGGGCAGGGGGGAGGGGTTGGTGAGAAACAGAGCAGCTGGTGAGGAAAGCAACTCCACCTGGGTCCCTGAAGAAGGCTCTTTGGATAGCAGCAAGTGGAATGGAACATTCAGATGGCCCCCAGACCCACTCTGCATCGATGAAGCCTGCACTTGTCTCGCCTCTGTCCTTCCCTGCACTCTGCTAAGTAAACAAACAGCACTCCAGCAGCTCTCTACTGGCAAACAGCCCCAGCTTAGCAGCCACTCCTAGAATAAATAAACACACACACGCTGCGCGCTTGCACACACTCGCTCCCATACACTTGCCTGTGCTCGCTGCCATCATCGTCCACAGGGCCCCTGATGGGCCCCACCTCACACAGGCTGACTACACTTGGTTCTGTGAGAGGACTGCCCCTTTCTTCCAGAGTGCTGGGACAATGTGGGGCTCCAGATGCCCGAGACCAGACCCCCAGACTCCACAGCTTGTGCAGGAGGCTCAATTCTTAGAGGTACCTACGGACCACAGGAATGAGATTCCAAATGCTTTGAACACCAGGGAAGTCAGGGCAGCTTCAGGATGGTCAGTGCCTGGCTGATCACATGGAAGCCCAGGCAGAAGAAGCTTACAGAGAAGAAACAGCGTTCTTCCTTCCTCACAAAACACACCCCTCCCCTGTACACCCTGTGGGTTATCTTCACTAGTTGTGACCCTCCACGGTCAAGAGGGTCTAAAGGGTTGAGCACAAAGCAAATAACAGAATCTCTAGTGATGACAATTAGGTAGTAATGTGTCCTACCTGGAATGATGTTCTGGAATGATGATCTCAAGGAAGCCTGGATCACATGAGGAAGAACCCTCACCCCACATTGCCACATGGCCTTTGTCCTTACCTGGGAGCTTCCCAGGAGCTGCCTAATCCCCACCCCCCCCCTTAGCCTTCAGTTCACAAAGAAGTGTTAGGACCCTACTCATCAGTAAATCAGACAGGAATGTCAGTCATCTAGAGCTTGCCTTCTCACTGGGGACAACAAAGGCAAAGTCATTTTAGACCAAAGGGACTGCAGGTTAACACCAGAAAGTTGTGTTTAACATGTCTCTTACATCTTGCAAAACAACCTAGAGGCTATTGGTGGAGGTGATGGTGGTTGTGGTGGAGGTGATGGTGGTGGTGGTGGTGGTGGTGGTGGTGGTGGTGGAAGTGGTGGTGATAGTGGTATTGGTGAAAGTGGTGGTGTTGGCGGTGAAGGTATTGATGGTGGTGATGTAGGTGGTGGTGGTAGCAGTGGTTAAGATGGAAGTAGTGGTGCTGCTGGTGATAAAGGTGGTGATAGTGGTAGTAGAGGTGATAATGGTGGGATGGTGGTGATGGTAGTGGTTGTGGTGATGATGTGCCATCCTAAAATGACCCCCAGAGCACAGTGGGAGACTGCTGGAGCTTCTACAGAGAGCAGGCTTGGTGTCAGGCAATATGGCAAGGCAGAAGCTGTGAAAATCAGGCATAATCTCGTTTTGGATTTTAGCTGTGGGACGGTGGACAATTTATATAACTTTCCCTGTCTCAAAGTGGTGATAATCCCTGTTTTTGTGACTGCTCTGAAGATTAATCAAATGTTATTTTTCAAGCTCTACATTAGCACAGTTGCCTTCTACAGTGATGGATGAAGGCAGCATCATTTGAAATCCCAGCTCTACGCCTCTTGTATGAAAACAAATAATGAGTTGGAACAAGATGGTATGCGTGAAAGTGCAATGAAACAAAAATGACCTGTAAAATTGAGGCACTGTCATATAAAATTGTTTCGCTGTTCAGCTTCAGTCTGACCTCAATATAATTTCTCAAGTCCAATTTATCAGGAACTGCTTCTTGTTATTATGATAATTATAGTCAGGTACAAATGAGAGTCAAAAAAGCAATAAGAGCATGTGAGAAGCATGTTCCTTGGATACTTACATGGTAACTCTGCACAATAGAGGGAAGCACAGGAAGTAAGCCCGCACCCCACAGTTCAAGTGTGTGCTCTCCTGCAGCAGGTGTGAGGGGTGGAGACCAGTTGTAGGCCCACCTGTTATTTCAGTCTTCATATATATCCTTAAGAGTCACCAGCCTTTCCAAGCGTGCCCTCACCTCTCCTGTCTTCTCTGTCTGGTCCTTGAGCTGTGTTTGGCATGTGCAGATAATAGGGTCTAAATTCAGGGCAAAAGGAATGCACTTGCTTAGGGAATAGGCATGCTGGGAGTGTAGGTCTATGCAGGAGGGGGTTAGACCAGAGCTGGGGATATGAACCAGATGTGCACCACAGGGATGAAGAATGAGGCCTAAGGCACAAGGCTGACAAGCCTGAGGAATCAAGTACTGCTGAGTGCTGCTGCTATCAGTCTATAGTGGGCAGGAAGAAGACCTCTTAGCCAGGATACCAGAAAACCAGGTGTTAGACAGGCAAGAGTCTGGGCAGGACTAGAAGACTCTAGCAGGGAGAAAGGATTTGATATGGGAGCAAAGACTGGCTGAACTGGGAGTGCTGAAATCTTACTCATCAAGCACTGAATCCCTTGCAGGTCTCAAGGCCTGTGTTAAGAGCACCCCCCATGCAAACACTGGATGGGCAGGGGCTATGGTTTGCCTATAAGGCAGTTCCTAAGAGCTATACCCAGAATTCCCATATGTCCATCAGCAGGAGAGACAGCAAGTAGCAGCCAGCATACAGTGGTGTTTCATAGATGGTTCACATCACATCTACTAGTCTGGAAGAGTTATTCTGTCTCTTCAAGTCTCAGTTTTCTCATCTCTAAGGTAAGGATAATGGCACCTACCTCACAGGGTAATTGTAGTTGTGTGAACCACATGACATAATGGATGCTAAACTGCTTAACACTTTGCCTAAAAATGCTCAATAAAAGTTAAGCATTATGACAGTGAGACACTTATTGAGAACCTATTTTGTGCCAGGTCCTCCGCTTTGTGTAGAAAATACAAAGATGAAAAGACAGGGATGCCACTCTGAAGAATTTACACTTCAAAGAGGTGGGCAGAATATTCTAGTGCTATCAGTAGTCATAGTACAGTAAGATCATTATCTCAGGGGAGAAAGTGCGAGTAAAAGCACTCAAGTTGGCCTTGAGAAATCAAGGAAGCCTTCCAGGAGGAGATCACACAAGCATTGTACCTGGAAAAATAAATAGGAGTTTCCATAGCAGACAAATCAAGAAAGGATCATGTCGGCAGAGGAAGAAACAAATGCAGAGCTTTCTCATAGGCAGAGCTGTGAGAAAGCCTGCTGTGTTCTGGCAGTTAGAACAATGAAGTTCAGTGTTGCTGCTGCATAAAGAAGAGGAATGGGCAGGAGAAATGAGGCCGATTGACAGACAGAAACCAGACCATAATGGATTTTTTCTGCTTTGCAGAAGAATTTAGATTTTTATCCTGAGAGTGATGAGAAGCAACTGAAAATTTTAAGTAAAAGGATAAAGAACAAGATTTTTATCAGCAGATCTTGCCCTTATTCCTACTAAAGTATAGACTGAGTATGAACAAGACTGGCTAAAGGGAGACCAGCTAGGAGGCAATAGCGATAATCATCCAGAGACTAGGCTGAGGCCATAGACATGGGTAGAACAGAGCAGATAGATGCTTTCAGCATCTATGAAGCTGGCAGGACTCAGGGCTTCTGGGGTTTAGTGGCAAGGTGGAGGCACTGAAGAAAGGTTGAAATCTTTCTCCAAGACTGGGGTCTTCAGAAAGGGATGCAGATTCAAGGGTAGAGACCTGCTGATGAGTCCTGATTTGGTTTCAGAATTCTGTCATTCAAATATTGAGTATTCATATCCTTTCACATTATGATCAAGCTGAAAAACAGTTAAGTCAAGAACAGTGTGCATATGCTATGGAGAGGTGGCCTTCGAAGATTCAGGAAAAAGGAGATAATGAAGCAAGGTCCCAGAGGACAAAGGAAAACATGGGATCCCAATCATACACTCCCTCTGGCCAAAACAGTCTTTCTTGTCTCAAGAGGGTCTCCAGGAAACAAATCCTGAGATCTTCATGCAGGACTACTGCGGAGTGATCTGGGAATCCACACCCTCAAGGAAGCCAAGTGATGGGGCTGGCAGAGAGAGGCTGAAGAGAGCTGCTGAGGGTGAGCTGAGGCTGGGTTGGGAAGCTGTCAAGCAGACAGGTTTGGGGAGAATGACTGTGAATGGAGGAAATGTTCTCCTGATGAACATCCTTTTGTCAGCAGAACAGACAGTTATGAAGAGAGAGGGTCTGGGACTTGAAGAGTGGTGGAGTTCTGGAACAGTCCCAGAGCTCATGGCACTGCTGGGCACTATTAAGGTGCATCAATCGGGGCTCACCAATCCTTAGTCTGTGGTGACACCAGCTTGCAGGCAGGGTGATTTTCCTCAGTAGACCTCAGCATCCCAGCAGGCTTAGGTTAATCAAGTTATGTTTCTGGGATGTTAGCTGCCTGCCTGCCCTGCTGTGCTTCCTGTTTCCAGCTCAGCCCAGGCCTTTGCTTCCAGGTAGCTAGTTATATTGCTTCAGCCAACTCTCCAGTTCAGATGTTGGGAAAAAAAAAAGCAAGGTGTAGGTGAAACCATACCCAGAATCAACCTTGAGGATAATTGTGAGTCAGATACATGTGGGTTACACTTTTCTCTAACTGCATGCACTTAGTTAGAAAATTCTAGACTGGGACTTGGGACACACAAGTCATTAGAAAAGAGTGAAATGTGTGTCCATGCCCCATTTACAGGATGAGGTCTGAACCTCTCTGTGAAGACCAGGACTGCAGGTCACCCAAGAGCAGTGTAGGAGACAACACTGGGTCCCTTGGTGATAACCCGGATTCGAACCTCCCATGAGGCCAGTCTGGGGTCAAACTTACCCTGAATTCCCAGCTTTGCTACCCTTATCCATCCTTTATGTTTAAGAGGAGGCAACCTTGAGAACACAAGGCCAATGCTAAAGTGGCCTCAAGGACAGTATCTCAACACACAAAGTGAGTCCCAATTACTTCTTTGGTATTAGAAGCAAAAAAAAAAAAAAAGGGTGGGGTTGGGGGGGTCCTGGGATTAGGTAGAGGTTAGGGAGCAGATGTTTTTCTGGAATGAATGAGCTTGCAGAGAAGAGACTATTTGATTAGGAACAAAAAGGTCTAGAGACCCAAGGCCTTGCTCTGACTCCAGGATCATAAGGAGGTGACAAAAGTCACTGTCCCCTTGGGGTATTGATGCCCACACCTGACAAAATAAGTAAGATGGGCTGGGCATGGTGGCGCAGGTCTGTAATCTAAGCACTGGGAGGCAAGAGAGCCGGGATTACTTGAGTTCTCAGGTTCGTGACTACCCCTGGTCTCAAAAAAAGCAGCTGGGCATGGTGGCAGGTGCCTGTAATCCCAGCTACCCAGGAGGCTGAGACTGGGGATCACATGAGTCCAAGGGATCGGGACTACCCTGGGCAACATAGACAGACCTGGTCTCAAAAAATTAAATCAATCAATCAATCAATCAGATGGTGACCAAGGGTATTTCAGATCTCACTTAGATGACTCAATGTTCTTTATTTCCCAACTCAGACTCATCCTATTCTGCCTCCCCCACAATCTGCTTTCTTTTTTCAAAGGATCATGAAGGCATCTGGGAGATAAACCATTTGGCCTTGTCCTCCTGTTGTTCATACTTGGGTCAGTTCTCTGTCATGCATCCTCATTCATTCAGCAAAGCTCCACTCACACCAAATTCCTGCCACCCCTCTGGCCAGGGTTGGGCAATTAGAAAAATAATGACCTTCTCCTGGGGAAGAAACAGGAAGTCCCTGGGATCCCAGGAGCCAAAGAATTGGATAAAAGTCAGAATTGGGACTGGCCCGCTCAGATTCAAACTCATTCCACCCGGCCATCTAAGGAGAAGTCTCCTTTTCTAGTCCCCACTTCTTTAGCTCTTACCTCAGATAAAAACAGCAAGTCACTTCTTTTTTTTTTTTTTTTTTTTTTTTTTTTTTTTTTTTTTTTTTTTTTTTTTTTTTTTTTTTTTTTTTTTTTTTTTTTTTGAGACTAGGTCTCACTACTTTTGCCCGTGGAACCGCAGGCTCATGTTGCCCGGGGTATCACAGACTCAAGCAACCCCCAGTCTCAGCTTCCCAGGTAGCTGGGATTACAGGCATGTGCCACCATGCTCAGCTATTTTTTGGAACTAAGTCTCGCTACGGGCCCCAGGCGGGACTCAAACCGCGATCCCTAGCCTTGGCCACTTCATAGGCTGAAGCTTACAGGCACGAGCCACCGTGCCTAGCCCAGTAAGTCACTTCTTGACCCCTCAGTGAAGATGGAGAGGAGAGAGGCAACGCAATGAGATTCTGTATCAGGTGGCAAGAGTTGGCCGCTCTCCACGCCTTGATCTCAAGGCCACAGTCTCTCAGAGGAATGAATGTGGGAGGAGAGCCAGCAGCAGTTCCTTGACACGGAATGCTGGAGTGTTGGGATGAACGGGGGCACCACAACAGCTGTCCTGCAGATGGGGAAGAGCATTTGAACCTTGAATTTATATTTCTAGAAAAACTCTCCCCTCCCCTTCTCCTTGTCTGCTCACTCCCTTGCTGTATTATGGGTTTTTTGTGAGGTTTAGAAAAATAAACAGAATCCAACCATAACTGTCTGAAAGTGCTAAATTACCAAGAAGACATAACAGATTAGCAGTGCAAATTAAGCCTGGGAGGGAGATGGCCAGTGCACTGGGGAGTTGAGAATTACCCACAATTACCCAGGACAGCTTCCCCTGCCCTTTTCTTCCTGGGGATGGGGGTGTTTGCGCACTGTTGCTTTTCCCAGGACTCTGAAGAATGAGTCAAATAGTCTGTAGAGATGACCTTTAGGGATAGGGGTAGTGGGTGTCATATCCACTTTAAAAACAGCACCACCCTCAGGCTTGATGAGATCTGGACTAATGCCATCTATAGTCCATTCTCAGTCTTTAAGTTGAAGGTGAACCTTTCTTGTCCTAACTCCCCTTAATTGGAGGTGAAACTTTTCTTGAATTTTAAAAAATGACCTCCAACTTGCTGTGGGGAAAAGAGGCTCATGAACCCAATGTTTGAGTTGAAAGGGATCGTGGGAGGCAATAAACTTGAGAAGCAACTTGCCCAAGATTGCTGTTGAAGAGCAGCACTAGGACTAGAACCCAGGTCTCCTCAAGCTCAATCCACACATATTTCCTGCAGCAGCTCTCTCCACACCATCATCTACTCACTCTGTCCCTTCATCAGTTTTCTCTGAGTTCTGCTCAATGTGTTTCTGTATTTTTAGCCAGTTTGCATTAGTAAACTGGTGTTGAAGATGGTCACTAAGATTCCTCCATTCAAGTCAGTAACTTACACTTGTTTTCCAGTCACAGTGTTAATTGCACTGACACAAAAATGAACCCCTTTAAAGCCTCTTGCACAGCTAGCAAGGGAGTGCCTGAAGTTCTTCCACAGATAACCTGAACCCCTTCTGCTATCCCAACCCCCAAATCTTCAGGATATCTGCAGTCTGTAGAGTGTTGCTCTAAGTTTGGAGAGACCTCTTCATATTCCAGGACATAAAAGGGAAGAAAAAGAATTTTAACAGTGACAGATTTAGGAGCAGATAACCTGGATTTGTGAATATAATTTTACTTCTTGCCACTTACGAGACCACAAGCAGATTATCTCATCATCCTTAGCCTGTTTCTGAAATGAGGATCATGAAAATCATCTTATAAGACTTAGCAGATACATATCCAGTCCAGGAAGTAAATAAGTTCCAAACCTGGCAAAAAGGGATCTTGATAAATATTTGCCTTCCCTTTGTAGTCTTATGTGACATGTTATGCCTGTTAAAGGGCTTCAGTGCTTGTTACAGAACTGCTGAGTCCCTTCCAGGAACAAAAAGGGGGATGACACCTCAAATCTACCGACTTGAGACCTTTAAAGCTAGGCTCCATGGGATACTGGCTCCTGCCAGCCTTGTTCCCTCCCTTTGAGTCCACCATTGCAAAGAATGGACCACAGCTCTTATCTGTTTTGAAGAAAGAAAAATGGAGAGGTAGTCCCTGGAAGCAAAAACCCTCTCTTTAAGGTACCATGAAAGATGTACAGAATTTAAAGTCAGAAGATCCATGCTGGAGATCCAACTCCATTTATTTTCTATGTGATCCTGGCTTCCTGGCTGAGCCTCAGTTTCCTTATCTGTAAAAAGGGAATATAAAACTTGCTTTGTTTCGTTCCTGAGTATTAAATTTGACATGACAAGTGAAGAATCATAACAGGAAAGTACAACAGTCATATGACTTTTCCCCCCTCCAGCTGATCCCTTAACACATCTCAAATAAAAACAAGCCTGGGCTAAATCAGGGGAAAGGTATTTTATCTTGGCTAAGTTGAAGTCCCATCTCAGCCTTCCCATCAGAAAAGAGCAGGTTCTCCTCTCCCTACCTGAACTGGGGATGGGAGGTAGTGTAGGGTGGATCCCCCAGTGGGGCTCACAGAGCTGTCTGTCTTTGGGGAGTGCTCCTGGCAAGGAGCTCAGCACAGCAGATGCCGAAGGTGAAATCCATCACTGCAGCCCTGGCTGAGATAAGATAGAGGGATATAAATCAAGTCTCCCTGAGATAAGAAGGCAGCCTGGGGCCAAAAAAATGCAATCCTCCTGCCAGCTGCCTACTTCTGCAAAATTGCAAAGCTAGAGAACTGTGCTCGGCTGGGCTGGGAGGGAACCCAGATCCTGGGCCCTTTCCGAGAAAAGTAGGAGGAAACTTAAATTGAAGTTCCTCTCCCTACTTAGCACAAGTCCCAGCCTGAGAGGAGGAATAGCAGCCTCTCTCAGGAAAGGAGTCAGAGACACAGAGAGAGACAGAGACAGAGGAAGAAAGAGGCAGAGACTGAGACAGAGACAAAGACACTATACATCAAATTTGGGCAAAGGTATTGAGTCAGGGGGCCTGGGATCAAATCCTTGCCCTTCTACTTTGTGCGCCATCTTGATCAGTTTCCCTGAGCCTGTTTCCAACAGACAGAATACTAAGACTACTTCAAAACATTATACTGTTTTGAAAACTAAATATGATCCTTTTGATAAAGTGTCTGGCACATAGAAAGTGCTTCATCAGCAGGAGCTATAGTTATATATAAGGTTAGTAGAGACTGGGGAAATCCATACCCCCTCTAACTTCCTTTTTTAGCTCTTTTATAGGATTATTTCTTTATAGTTCTCTCAATGGTATCCCCCCAAAACAAATCTGATCACATGGGTCCCATTTGTTGACTATTACAAATATCGGGTTCTGCCCTGTCATCTTTCCTAAATCTTTGAGTATTACCATATACAAAGAACTCCCTTTGCCCCCTCCCCCCAAAACACATATGTTTAAGTGCATGTCTGACGGACTAAGCCTGGAGCAATTACAAGGAGGAATTTTGACCATACTTAGGTCAGGAAGGAGAGCAAATCGTTAACAGACACCTAGAGGCCAAAGACAGGGTTCCAGAGAAGGAAGTGCAGACAGAAAAGACAAGGGGGAGGCAAATGAATCATGACAACAGCAGGGACCCCCTGATTGGTGGGGTCAGTGCTGCATTCTAGCCCCTCCCAGGATTATCCTCATCTTTCCTTTCATTGTCAACCAAGGCATAAATCTGTGTACCTGAGTTTCAAGACTGATGGGAGAAGTCCCTGGTCAAAAATTGCCTACAATTGGATTAGAAAGGGAATGAGGAAACCTGAGTCAATGCTGCAGAACCCCATAATAGAGTTGAGATGAGTGGAGAGGGGCTGGGGGAAAAGGAGAGCTAGGCAGTTACTAGAAGACCCAAAAGACAGGTAAAGCATGTGGATAGATTGATGGAGCTTGTGAAAGGGAACTTTTATCTCTTCTTGAACAAGGAAATTAGTTGATAAATGTGCTGTGGGACTGTGTGGGGACAGACAGACAGTGCAAGGAAGTGAAAGTACTGGACCAAAGGCCAAGTCTGGCCTCAGCTTTTTGGGTAACACAAGCAAGTCCCCTGACTTCTCTCTTTGGGATTCTCTTTCAGAAGAGCAAAGCCTAACTTCCAAGTGTGTCATGAAGCCATGAGATGACATGTGTCAGGCCACTTACTTCAGCGAGTGACAAGCGTGGGGGAGCTGAGCACTGAGAAGGCAGACCAGCTGGAAAAGGTAATGGATGAGGTTGTACAGCAAGGCAGGCAGAGTGATATGGCTAGGGGTGAAGGGGAGGTCAACATCAGAATCCTTTTGTCATTGCTTTCCTCCTGCTCCCCACCTGAGCTGGAGGCTAAGCAGAAAGAGTTCCATCGACTTACACCCTCTCTTGGCCTAAAACCCATGATGGTGAGAGGCAGACAGCTGAGAATATCAGGGAGTGACAGAACATGAGTGGGTATACAAATAGACAAGATTAACTATTCCCATTGTATACACAAGAGGCTTTGCTAACACTCAGCCAATTAGAAAACTAATCTAAACAGCCACTGGCTTCCACATCTCTTCAGAGCTCTTTCAAACAGCTGTTCAGTGTGCACTTGCTGCTGTTGCTGCAAGTGCCTGGAGCCTTCTCCTTGGGTCTGGTTCCCCACTTGAACTTCAAGGGCTCCTCAAGAGCAAAGGACTGTGTCACCTCTGTTCCCTGGGCTACCTCTCAAGGAACTTCCCCGGTGCTCCCAGATGCACCCTTATAGTACTTTCCATGTTGTCTGGCCTTTTACCTGATGCTGAGGGCAAGAGTTCAAGTTCTTTGAAGTTGAAAAAGCTTGAATTCAAAAACTTGACCTCTTACTACTATAATCAGAGACTGTTCCCTTAGCTCAAAACAAGATAATTGTACTGACTTAATAGAGATAAAAGCAAATGCAACTAAAAGAAGTTCGCACAGTTCTTGGCACACCATAAGCACTCTGCATACTGCATTTGTCATGATTATTAAAGCTATTGTTGTTGACTCTCACTTAGGGAGGGCAGGAAACAATATGACCTCTGTGTCTGGTGGACTCTAAGATGGTCCCTGACAATCCCCTGGCTTTCATAGCCCTGAAAAAAAAATCTCTTCCCCTGTAAGGGGTGGCACCTACGACTTGCTTCTAAGCAACAAAATATGGCAAAGATGATAAGATGTCATTTCCATCTTAATATTACATAAAATTGTGACCTCCCACCAGCTAGCAGAAGCCTCTGTTGCCTCTCAGCTTGCATACATATTGGTCCATGTGGCAAAGAATGAAAGCAACCTCTGGCTAAGAGCAAAACAGGGCCTTTGATTTATTTGAGCAACTGACTGAATTCTGTCACCTGCCAAGTGAGCTTGGAAGTGAATCCTTCCCCATGGGAGCCTCAGTTGAGATCCCAGCCTTGGTCAAAATCTGCATGATAGTTTGGTGAGACCCTGAAGGCAGAAAGTCCAACTAAACTGGCCAAACTAGGCCGGGCACAGTGGCTCGTGCCTGTAAGCTTCAGTCTAGGAAGCGGCCGGGGCTAGGGATCGCGGTTCGAGTCCCGCCTGGGGCCCATTGCCAGACCTAATTCCAAAAAAATAACTGGGCGTGGTGGCGCGTGCCTGTAATTCCAGCTACCTGGGAAGCTGAGGCTGGGGATTGCTTGAGTCTGTGGTACCCCAGGCAACAAGAGCCTGTGGTTCTACGGGCAAAAATAATGAGACCTAGTCTCAAAAAAAAAAAAAAAAAAAAAAAAAAAGCTGGCCAAACTTCCTGACTGCAGAAACTTGAGATAATAAATAATGTGTTACTTTAAAGCACCAAGTATTACGGTAATTTGTCACATAGAAATAGATAACCAATACAAGTTCTTTGTATTCCTACCTAGCACAGCTGTTGGCATAGAGTATATGTCAGGTAAGGTTGAGTGGATGAATGGAATGAATGAATGATGATTCCAGAGAAACTCAGGGTCTGAGAAAGGTTTGGTTGGGATAGGCCCAGAAAAGGAGTTCTTTTCAACTCTCACAGTGTATATCTTTTGTCCTTTTCTCTCCCTCATTGTGACCCCAGATCCTTCCTCCTTTCTCTAGTCCTCAGGACCTTACTCTGCTCCTGGCTCCTGCATTTAGTCATTCCTTCCAAATTTTTATTTTCTTCCCTAAAAAAAAAAAAAAAAAAATCCAGCTCTCTCTCAAATATCTGACCCTGGTGAATTGAAATAATTTCTGATGGAAAGCAGTCTTGTCCAGAAAGCCTCTTACCCACCCTGCTTAGGAATGTGGTTGCTGTAGATATTAAAACAGACCTGCAGGCGTCTGCAATGAGTGGGGAGCTGTGCCAGGAATGACCTCAGTCTGCACAGCAGGGCTCTTACCTACAAAAAGCTGCTGCTCTGGGCTGGATCACAACAGGACGGCTCCCTTCCCCAAACCTTTCTCTTTCAAGGTACCCCAGTCTTCACCCCCCCACCCTAGTTTAATGTCTGAGCTTCAACTTCCCATGCAAGGCTGGTGCCAAAGGTCAAGAGGACTGTGTCCTCAGACCTGTTGGCCAAGATGCTGTTGGTCTCTCTGTCCAAATGGCTTTGGCTGAAGCATGTATGCCTCGTGGCTAGCTCATCACTCTCCCACCCCTCCCCCACCTCTTTTCCCCACCCCAGCCTGCCTCTCCCCCCACAGACAGCTGAGAAGGATCCTGTTCAGGTTGAGAGGTATCAGGCTTCATTCCTTCCGTTGAAAGGTGCCCTCTCAGGGAAGGTCAGGACTCTTGGGGCAGAAGTTGGAGACTGGGGATCTTCAAGGAGAAAGCTCCACTGTGGAGCTGAACTTCCACAGCTCGAATGTTGCCTGACCTAATTCGGTGCTTGCTGCTAAAGATAAAGTAGAAACTCATCAATCATCAGGTTTCCCTCTTCTGCTAAGAAGCTCGGAGAACTAGAATCCCAGCTATATTTGACCCTTGAGCAGCATATCCATCTCTATGCTGTTGAGAATCTGAGTATTACTTTTGACTCCCTCCAAACTTGACTTAAAGAATTTTTTATTAACCAGAAGCTTCCTGACACATGATCAGGCATTTATATATTGTTTTCTTATAATAAAGGAAGCTAGAGAAATGAGAATTTTGATTTAAAAAAATTGTAAGGGACACAAGAATGAGGGCTGATAGAGGAAGTCCACATGGCTAGGCCAGGTGAAAGCTCCCTGGAAGAGTGAGCTGGTAGTGGCAAGGAGCCAGGGTGGGAGAGTGACCAGCAAAAGAGTAGCCAGTGTGGAGAGTGTGGCACCGCAGCAAGGTGGCATGGAAGCTGGTACCTGGAGATAGCCAGGAATTTGGAAAGACAATTTTGCATCATCATTTGTTGAAAATGTTTCAAGAGCCTTGAAGAAGCCACAGCTCAGAACACTGGAGAGAGAAGAAGCAAAGACAAGATGCTAGAGAAAGTACTGGACTTTTCAGAGTGCCTGACTCAGATTTGGAGGGGCAAAGGGGCACTATCATGGACATGTGGTTGAGACTTTCAGACTAAACATAATTGGGGTAAAAATAACTCGCTACTTGTGGCATTAAGGACTTTTTGTTTGATTTTCTGTATTGCTGGTTAATTTTCCTTGTTAATGAAACCCTGTTGCTTAAATTGCAAAAAAAAAAATTGTAAGGAAGAGAACATTTGCATATGATTTTTCTCACAAGCATCTGACAGCATTTTCAAACCCACTTAACAGATGAGTAAACTGTGGCTCAGAGATGATGTAGCCTTTTCCCTGGTTACATAGTGAACAAGTAGAATTAGAACCTTAACTGAGTCTGTTGACTACAGACTCCATATTCATTTGGAAGGAAGCAAGAATATTCACATCTGCAATGACGCTATAACAACAGCACAGAGAACAGATAGTGGACAGAAAGGACAGCAGGCAGTCAGGCCTCCTCTTCCTAAACAGCTTGATTTTAATGTCAGTGCCCCAGCAACCCATGAGCACCTCGTCTGACTTCTCAAAGGAGCAGAGAAGGATAGAAACTTGTAAACCAAAGACTCAAGACTTTAAGAAGAGTGGATACCCAGTCTGGAGAAAGATCTGGGATCCAGGTGAAATGGTGGGATTAAATGACCACTCACCCTGCACGGGATGGGGTCTTCCCAGCATCACAGGGATGCTCCTCCAAATGATATCTCTGGAATGGTTACCGTTGAGCACTAGGGGGGATACTGGTTGATAAGGATGCTGTGACATCATATCGCTTTATAAAGTATCTAAGCTTTCACTGATGATTGTACTCTTCTCCACCACCAGGGAATTAGGATGGCAGCTCTTGTTCAGATGCCCTGTGCCACCTAGCAGGAAGCCAGTCTCTGTGCCCTCTGATGGCACAATTATATTTCCCCATCTGCCTCACAGCCAGCGCAGCCCTCTCTTCACAACTGGTCACACCCCAAAGCTCTACTACTCATTGGTCTCCAATTTTGCATATCATTTGTGTGAATATTTTATGTTAAAATGTACACACCTTATTGCCAACTTCCCAACCTTTCACCTCAGTCTTTGCCCATGCCAGCCCCTGGAGCTCTGAGTTCAGTGGTTTCATCCAGAGTGGCAAGGGGGAGAATGGACTGCTAGCCTTCTAACCAAAGACACCAAGTTTTTAAGTCCTGGTTCTGATGCTAAAGAAGGTGTGGCTTTGAGTAGTTACCTCACTTTCCTAGTCATTATAATGTACAGAAGATCAAATGGCTGATCTCTGAGGTCACTCCTAATTCTAAAATCATGTGATTCTATGATTCACTTCATAAGTGGACTCCCTCCTGATGAGGGAGAGTTTCCCCAGTCATTGGGAAAGTGACTTGGGCTATTACCCTATTCATGCCATCTGGAGCTTGGGCTGGGGTGGGATACATCTTGTTAGCTGCTCCAGAAATGATAGGAGGAAGCCAGGCATGGTGGCACATGCCTGTAAATGGTAGCCTAGGAAGCCACGGTGGGAACCAGGGGGTTACAGTTTGTGAGTCCTGCCCGGGACAACATAGCAAGTTCAAAAAAAAAATAACTGGGCGTGGTGGCATGCACCTGTAATCCCAGCTACCTGGGAAGTTGAGGCTGGGGATTGCTTGAGTCTGTGGTACCCCGGGCAACGTGAACCTACAGTTCCATGGGCAAAAAATAGTGAGACCTAGTCTATAAAAAGAAAGAAAGAAAGAAAAAGAAATGATAGGAGGGCCCTTCCCCCCAGCCCCACTACTGACCCCTTCATTCCTGGCTCTTCCTTCTAGGCTGCCCCAGTGTTACAGTTTCTGCTTTTAGGTAAGACTACGTGCTCCTTTGATGATCTTGACCAGTGACTGTTGCCGAACCCCACTACCACATCAGACAGGCTGGCACTGGCACTGATCTCACAGGATGTTGGTGAACCTGAGCTGAAGGTTATTCACAATCTCTGCGCTCAGAGCGACCCAGGGGCCCTGCAGCTGCTTCCAGCTGTCCAGCTGAACAATGCAGATTCTGTCAGGTCTCCCGGCTGAGCTTTCTTACTGAGGGGTATTCAGTTTGCAGTATTAACTGGAGGCATCTCAGCTGCTCCCTGTGTCTTGGGTATCAGCACCAGTTCCTCAGCAAAGATAGGCTTCCCAGCTCTGCAAGTGACCATCACCCCAAAAGTTGGGGGGAGGGGTTATGAAAGAGTTTCATTGTCATTTGAGAGTGAAGAGTCAAACTGCCTCTGTTGGAAGGAACCCCCAGGACAAGGGCTCCTAGGTCTCTGCTTCCAGGCAGAGTACAGTGTGGGTTTCAGAAACTTTCCAGTTTCTGGTCACCAAGTTCACCTCTCTTGGTATTTAATGACCCCAACTAAAATCTTGTAGTGACTGTCATTAGAAGTCAAAGCACTAGCACAAACCACATGCACTAGTTCCATCTCTCTATTTCAGAGACATGTCCAATGACTGTCTCCTGAGTTCAGCTGTCCCCTCCATTTCCAAGGGTAGCAAATGCTGTCTTCTAGGCTCAAATACCCAATGTTCACAGGGATCCTGGTTCTACTCCTACCTTCAGATCTCTGTTCAAGATTGTTCTTGTCCCCATAACTGCTATAAATGATACCATGAGACTTGAGCTGCTCCATTCACTATGATTTTTCTTTCTTCCCAGCTCCCTTAATATGAAAGCACTTAAAACTATGTCATTTTTACTTAACTTTGCAAGTAGTTTCTCCACTTCATTTATTTATTTATTTATTTGTCTGTTTATTTATTTATTTATTTATTTTGAGACTAGGTCATGCTATTTTTGCCCGTAGGCTCACATTGCCCAGGGTACCACAGACTCAAGCAACCCCCAGCCTCAGCTTCCCAAGTAGCTGGGATTACAGGCGCACGCCACAATGCCCAGCTATTTTTTTGGAACTAGGTCTCGCTATGCTGTCCCGGGCAGAACTCAAACCGTGATCCCCAGCCCCAGCCACACTCCATAGGCTGAAGCTTACAGGTACGTGCTACCGTGCCTGCTTTTATTTTCTCCACTTTATTCTCACACTCAAGTCAGTGTGTCCTTTGCCTACTGCATAAACCAGGAACTCCTCCCACTTACAAACCAGGTTTCCTCCTTCCCTTCTGAGCTACTACTGGGTGTGTATTTTTGATTACTATCAGAAAGTCCCACCTGAGGGCCCGGCACAGTGGCTCGTGCCTGTAAGCTTCAGCCTATGAAGCAACAGGGGTTAGGGATCGTGGATCAAGTCCCACCTGGGGCCCGTAGTGAGACCTAGTTCCAGAAAAATAGCTGGGTGTGGTGGCATGTGCCTGTAATCCCAGCTACCTGGGAAGCTGAGGCTGGGGGTTGCTTGAGTCTGTGGTACCCCGGGCAACGAGAGCCTGTGGTTCCACAGGCAAAAATAGCGAGACCTAGTCTCAAAACAAAAAAACATAAACAGAAAGTCCCACCTGAGAGCTAACCTCTGACCACAGCTCGAGTTTATTTCTTCTTTTGTTGGGGACTGGAAAAGGGATAAGGCCTTGACAGTTGTCAATGGGCTGTCTCCAAGGCCAATTTGGGGATATGGAAAGGAAAATGTTGCCTATTATGTCTGTAATGTTTCAGGATGTGCCAGAGTAGAGACAGTGATTCCCCCTGTGCAAGACCTTCACTTCTCACCCTCTTCCTTGCACTAAACATCCTGGCCTGCTAAGACCCACAATCCTTATAAGATATACCTGGGAGGAACATTATGACTCAAGGCCACTCAGACCTAGAGACATGTGGAAAGGAAATGGCTGGGCAGGGAACACACATATCAGGGAAGGTGAGATTTGAGCTGGGAGCTCATCTCCCCCTGCTGCCTCCTTCAACTAGCCGGTTTCTTAAAGGTTTTTCTTGAGTCTTAATGAAAAACAAGTCAGAGCTGTGAAAGGGTATGTGGAGGGGTGGGGGGCAGAGAAGGGGGGGGTTGCAGAGCGGAGTTTATAGGCACTTGCATTTTCTTAACGGCTCCCTCCTCACACATTCCTCTGCATTTTTTCTTTTATTAATGTGGCATCTTTCCCAGGCCACTTTATGGGACTGTGTGTGTTTTTACTTACGCCCTGATTGGGTTTGATCGTGTCTCTCCCTATGAAGAAACTTCAGATCTTGTTCAAGCCTCGCCGCCCTCATCTTCCCCCACCCCTCCCGCCTCTGCAAAGGGGACCCCTGGGCTCATCTCTCAACCCAACCCCAAGGCCTCCACTGTGTTTCGACAACACTTTCCCCACTAGGGTCACACCTCATTTGGACCCCAAATAACACAAGCCAGTGAGATGACTCACCCAAATCTGAAATGACTTCTGGCTCTTGCCCAAAAATCAAATCTGCCCCAGAGGGTGAGGAGGAAGATTTGCCACAACTGAAGATTTTCAAAGGAATGTTCTGCAAGCCCCGAAGGCCACTGCCAGAGAGGAGCTCTGAAAATGTTTGAGCAACAGCAGCTCTGAGACAACACAGCTTTCTGAGAGGCCGCTCTCAGCAGCAAGGCAAGCATTTTTGAAGAGTCAGGCTCTGGTGAGCTTATTAGAAAAGACACTCATGTTGCTTTCAGGAACTCTGCTCTTGGCCATCTTTCCCTCTTCTGACGATGGGTTCTCAGGGGACTGAGACTCCAGGATGGAGGTCTGCAGTTGACTTTCTCTCTCTGGGGCCCATTTTATCAGAGTGTCCCAGCTGGGTCTCCTGGCATCTGTGAGATGGCTCTGTCCCACTCAGCCATGAAGCAGGCCAGCCTGGGGCTGATCCTCTCACCTCCAGAGACCTCCTCACCTCCTGCAGCTGCTGTGGCTTTTCTATAAAATGAGTGAAAAATACTAGAGAGCAGGGCTGTGAGAATTACACGAAATCATGTCTGCAAAGAGGCTCGGTGCACGGGACACACAGCAAACATGAACACTTTTGTTAAGAAAGAGGTGGAATCTGCTTCAGAATCTGCTTTTGTGCCTTGATTCTATACTGCGATGGTTCTGCCCCTCCCAGTTTTTCCTGGTAGGACTGTGGACAACATCAGACATCCCCCTCCTTCTCAAGGGTAAGAGCATCCAACTCCTTTGGGAAGCCCAGTTCTGGGATGATTTTCCTGTTGTCAGCAGATTCTAGAAGAGGCATGAGCTCTGTGAGGCTTGATGTGGGAAGTTTTACAGGTATTGCGCATCTGGTGGGCAGATGGCGCTTGGCTGCGAGACACAGTTCTGTCTTCCAGATGGGAGGGCACTGGGACTCCCAAGGTAGGTTTCTCTCTGCTTGGAGTCAGTGTGGGGAAATTCTCATGGGTCTGTCTACACCTTTCAAAGTCTGGGAGCGCTGACGTCCACTAAGATGAAGCTGATTGTGTCCTTGTGTCCTCAAATCTGCCCATTCCTCTCTCACTCCCATCCCCATTCTACCACCATTGCCCCCCTGCAACACACACATGCATGCACGCATGTGCGCGCACAGACACACAAATACACATGGTATTTGTAGGGGAAAAGAAGGAAATACTGGGCTGGGCATGGTGACTCGTGCCTGTAAGCTTCAGCCTATGAAGTGCCCGGGGCTAGGGATCACAGTTCAAGTCCCACCTGGGGCCTGTAGCAAGACCTAGTCACAAAGAAATAGCTAGGCGTGGTGGCACGTGCCTGTAATCCCAGCTACCTGGGAAGCTGAGGATGGGGATTGCTTGAGTCTGTGGTACCCTGGGCAATGAGAGTCTGCGGTTCCATGGGCAAAAATAGCGAGACCTAGT